>JAQBSW010000690.1:0-177076 GCA_029291075.1 Eudiplozoon nipponicum
TATTAGAATATTTCCAATGGGTAGGGTGGGGGTGTAAGACAGAAAATTAAGGTTGAAATCACTATTTGTTTTAAAATCAAATGAATAGTTAGAGATGAAATTTGAAGACTATATTCTATAATTGTTTATTCATTTCTTGAATAAAAGCCCACTAATTAGTCAATCTTAATCTGATGTTCTTAATCTTTTACTGGAGCTAGCTTCAGTTACCAATTCATGCAATCGCCTTTTCCTTCCATTAGCTAGTGCAGTATTCCAAATCGGACCTAAAGATTTTTCAACAGCTGTTTCATTCATAATATTATCTCTAGATTTAATTTCTATAGATTCCCTAATCAATCTCGTCACCCTATTACGACTACATATTGCTATGCGTTTGCATTCCTCCCAGTCGATAGTATGCCCAGTCTCCACTACATGACGAGCAAGATCTGATTTAGCAATATGTCCATACTTACACGCAGTTTTATGTTCACCTCTTCTTACTTTGATTGGACGCATGGTCTCACCAACATACTTGAGACTACAATCATTGCATGGGATCTCATACACTCCTGAAGTGTCTAAGGGTTCAATCTTTTCTTTTTGGTTAGGGAGTATAGTGCCTAGTGTAAGGGGCTGTTTTAAAACGGTCCTTATATTGTATTTTAAAGCTATTGATTTCACTTTCCTACTTAATATAGAGTCCGGTAATACCATGATCTTCCGCTCTTCCTTCTCCTTATCTGCTTTTATGTATCTCAAACTAGGATTAAATTTCTTCACCATGTCCCTCATTGTTGTATCTATTAAATGAGGAGGGTAACCATTAGTCTTGAATATATCGCGTAGTCTGTCTAATTCTAACTTCCTATGCTTTATATCTGTTAACTTGAGACTTCTTAATGTTAATGACTTTAAGATCCCGACTTTCATACGAAACGGGTGATTGGACTTGAAATTAAGAAGGATTCCTGAATAAGTATCCTTCCTATAAATATCTCTTCCCAATTTCAGACCATTTCTAATTAATTTGACATCTAAAAATGGTAATTCACCTGACGATTCCCTTTCTAAGGTAAATTGTAGTTCGCTCATTCGATTAGCTAAATTTAAGAAATTTACCAATTCATTGTCACCATGGTTCCAGATCAGTAATATATCATCCAAGAAACGTAGGTACAATTTTGGTTTCAATGGAGTCTTATCCAACAGATTATTTTCCAAATAATGCATAAAGATATTGGCTATTGGGACCGACAAAGGTTGTCCCATTGGAACGCCCCTAATTTGTTTATAAAATTCCTTACGAAATTTAAAATAAGTGGAGGACATACAAATACACATCATCTCCATGACGTGTCCTAACGTCATTTTGCTTCCTTCTAATATTAATGGGTGATCAACTAGGAAACGTCTAAAACAATCCAGAGCCTCAGGTACCGGTATATTTGTGTACATAGATACTACATCTAAGCTTACTAATCTATCCTTTTCATCTAGTACACATTTATCAACAATTTCAACAAAATGACATGAGTTAAGCAAGGTATGTTCTAAGAAATAGGAATATTTTCTTATTCTATGGCACAAAACTTTGAAATTTTATATGTTGGGGAGTGTTGTACATTCACTATAATTCGTAAGGATTACCCGGCTTATGCACTTTAACTAAACCATAAACTCTGGGTGCAACCGTATCTCTTTGAATGAGAGTGTTACCATGCGTCGAATCCAATTCTTCATTAGCAATCATATTATTGATTAATAATTTTACTTGCCCTTGTAATTTATCAGTAGGGTCTTTTGTTATTTTAGTGTATACTTCAGCATTACTTAACTGTTCTATCATTTTATTGTCATAATCAGATTGATTCATCAGAACTGTAGCTCCTCCTTTATCCGCCTTAAGACATATAACATTATTTGATACTAAATCCTTTCTGAGACGTTTAATTTCATAATTAGGCTTAACCTTATTCTCTTTGTGTGTTAAAACCATTGAGGCAACTTCTAATTCAAATTTCACCCTATCATTATCCGATAGAAGCTTTGTCGTTTTGACAGCCTCTGTAATTAATTCGTTTCTAACCGATCTTTCATTAGGAGTAGCCATGTTTAAACCACGGTTAAGTAGTTCAACTTGATCCTTCTTAAGACTTAATGTTGATAGATTTACTATTCTATTAGTCCCGATTAAATTATCACTTTCTTGATATTCGTAGATATTGTCAACATTGTACTACGTGTCAGTGTTGTAAACCACAAAAAGAGAATAAGTCACTCCGATTGCTTTCAATGCCACTGCATGGAAACAATTTATGCTTATTGACCTGTGAGGTCCACTTCCGGTGGCCCGCGGCTCGGTAGCCTATGTGTTTTCCATGATAAATAAGTTTACCCAATGGGTTGAGTTTGTACCACTGTGAAAATCATAAGAGAAGATTATAAATTGTTTATAAAAGCGACAGTTTTGTCGATTTGATGTAAAACATGTTATTGTTACTGACCATAGTGCACAAATTGAGTTGAGGGAATTTAATCAAATTTACAAGGACCTTTACATAAAACATTCACGCGCCGCCACTTACCACGTGCAGCCCAACGCAACAGCTAAGCGAACACATCGAACGATGAAAAAGTTATTGCGATTTAGATGCCACGAGGCCCTGGGATCCTGGAGAGACAAATTACATTTGCACGAGTGGGTTACGCGATTTACAGTATCAACAGCTGCAGAATTCGCTCCAACAATCATGGTCTATGGAGGGCATATTAGACTGCCAGGTTAACCCGTAATCTTAGAATCCCATGAGCGCCAAACCACAGCGGATATTCAAGAACGCCTAAAACAGCTAACTGAATGTGTGGGCGCCACACAGCGACAAACCTATGCCAAACAAACTACACGCACTTGCCTTAGGGTCGGCGACCATGCCATGGTCGCAACGGTCGAGTCCTTGGCACTAAAAGCAGACAATGATAGTCCGTATTGTTTGGAAAGGGTGGATGCAGAGCACAATACAATTTTCGTTAACATGCACGACGGACCACGAGTTGTCGAATTTGATCGTTTATGTAGGGTGCCAAGACCGAATCCTGAGGGGAGATGAGAACGCTCCAGTTGTCCTAATTAGGACTGAAGCGAATACAACAGAAAGTCCCCGCAGAATTTCAAGAATTAAGATTAAGCAGTTAGCTTAAAAATGGAAGCAGCCTTCAATACGCGAATTGAACACAAACAAGAAATATTTATATTTTGTTTTACTAAATGGACGCGTTTTATACGAGAAAACTCCTATAAATAATTTATTAAAAATAAATCATTTGTGTTGAGTTGAATAAAATGTTTTCTGACGGATTGGAAAACTTAGTAAGAATATTGTCTGGAAAAATGAAGATTTTGACTGCAGAGCTAGGGATAATTAAGTCTTGGCTGGACAACACACTTATAATAAACTGAAGGAAAACGTATAAACGACCTAGCCAATATAGGTGAAGACAACAGTAGCTGATACGCATAAAGATGCGATCGCTGTTGCTATTGCTTGATTTGACGGATTCAATTGTCAAGAATGGAACGTTGCTGAACGCTTGTTAAATATTAAGAAAGAGGGGAGTTCAGCTGTGTCCTTGAAGGTTTGAAGAATAAAAGTGATTTTTGACGCTGGATAGATAAGTGGAAGAGTTACACCCAGCTACAAATCCGAGTTGATCAACTAAAAGGGCAAAACTTGTTCTCGGTTTAATGAAATGGGATATTTCGTTATAGAGAATTCTGTCTTGAAGGTTATGGAATGAAAAATTGATGGAGATGGGACGAAGGTCCCTAAAAGCGGAGATAGACAATATGCCGCTTTTCTGAATTGGTCAAATGTTTACAGAAATCCCATACTGGTCAAATTAATGATTTGATTTAATGTAATTAATAGTGTGGACGACCAGAACTGATGAGATCTGAAATTTGTGTAGACTCACGGAGTCACAGTAACTGGTCACCACTGTCGACATAGAGGATACGGAGCAAAAATCTCATAAGAAGCTTAGATAGTTACCTGAAAAGTTGCTATCGGTGGTCTGCAAAGTTTTGCTCGATTCCTTTGATTCACGGAATGCCTAGTTCTTAATAAATGATAATTTTCGATGAAAATTGGGACTCAATCAAACGCGCCTTATAAAAATAAGCGCTTGTGTGTTTATAATGTGCAGAATAAGTTATTCAATACGTAGTAGTATAAACTTTGAGTTCTGAGCTAGATTATCACGCGCCTTAATGAGTTTGTTTAGCCTGTTTGAATTCCGTATGTGTTGGATAAATGTGACTGAGGCTAAGTGGAATGATAATGCGTCAAGAACCTAGGAGTTACAAGAGGACACACTGTCAAGTGTGATTATTTCGCTTCATGTTATGGTCTCGCAAAGTAGAGTGAATGCATATCAGTTGATGAAACATGTGGTTGTTTGAATGGACTCCTCTGAAAAAAAAAGAATTTGGTATATAGAAAGATACTTGACAGTAATCGAGATTGGAAAATATCTTAACGCGCTTAACTTTTATCATCTCTTTGTTGAAGTGTAATGAATCATGTTGATTGTTGCCATGCCTAATATTATGATATTGAGCGAATGCTCGCCATTAATCTTCTACTTCATAGTGAAATTTTTGTCGGGTAGTTGAGGATGTTGGACGTTTTGAACTCTGGACGGAGGTAAAGGTCTCAAAACACTGGGAAAGCAGACTATTGCACTTAGAAGTTTGGTACTGCTGCAAAGAAGACGTCGCTGTAGAGACTTTTCCGTTGTCACGAAGGACGACAGCGAGGTCAGAAGAGAGACCAGCTACAAAAGGTATGTTTGTGACTCAATCAATTAAAAGACTGCGTCATTTTGTTACATTTTAATCTAATCTAAATTCGCGAGTAGTTAAGGTGTCGCCAAAATAGTCTGGATAGTGAGTGGGGGCGGAGATTTCAGCGCCTCAAAGGTTTCTGGCGTAAGCCCTACTTCTGAAGCCATTGATCCGTGACGGACTTGGCTACGACGTCGAGGCGTTGTAAAGGTATGCCGAGTAGATCCATGGACACGCAGTGAGGCTTGGTTGAGAGTGACAGCCCTTCAAAGCGTGAGGAGCTTAACAATACAGGGCAGGCATTGCAGCACTCCCGAGAATGCAATCAACATCTTCTCTTGCAATTGACCCAGCTAGGGAATACAACCTTGGAAGTGGAGAGGGTAGGGATCAACGGCTGATTAAATGCGTTTTTAGTCATTTTTTCTGTAAGTTGCTGTCACGCCTGAATTTTTCCTTCCCTGAAGAAACTAAATGAGATCGACACTTAAGAGTTTCCAACTCCTTATGGCTAAGTCATTTTGTGTTGTTAGATCAAGCGTTTGCTGTTTGTTCACACAAATAGCATTTAGATTATGAAAGTTTTCACTCAGCTACGCGAGTATATCTGAATCCAGATCTTACTTAGAAGATGGTGAGATCGGGGAAAAGATAATTAAACTGCGCTTTCTATGGTTGCATAGAGCATCTCTTGATACTTGATTAAGTATATTTTCAGATGGACGTAACAAATGTGACCGCGAATTGGACGCATAAAGATATCAAAAGAGAACTGCTAAAATACTGAATGTTTCGGTCACTTTCTTTTGCAATCCTGACTGCCTCCTTGACAGAGTCGCTAGCTTTTGTGCTAGAATTGAGGAGTCAGTTGACAGTTGCGACTCAAGATATATATCGATGGAAATCAGAAATTTGAAATACAAGGGATAAACGGTTATAAAAGTGAATAAATTAATAATAAAGGCACAATGTAGATAATTCTAATCCAAGTAGAAAAATAATTCCTTTGATTGAGGCGAAGTTTGAAGACCAACGAAATACTGCAAAAGTGCACACGAGCAAATTCTAAAATATGAAAAAATCTTTAAAAACTACAGAAATTAATAGAAACCATTTGCAGAATCAAAATTATAGAATTCCACGAAGCAGAACCATGTCGGTTGTTGCAATTCAACCGACGACAATTTATTAATATTATTATGATATTGTCATTCCAGGGCAACGTTAAATTCTTCTTAGCACTCAAAAACGTTCACTAGGCTTTATTTACTACCTGGTTTTATTAGTTTTACCCATTTCCTATGAACCGCCAAATAGACACAAGTAATTATATAACTAATAAAAGTCATTATTTATTTTTTTAAATTCCTTACAAGGGAGCAGATATACGTATTTTGAGCTCTAACACAAAACGAATGTCCACGCATAAACTAAAATACAGATTTTATTAAAATAGGCCCCGTTATAAATATACCACGTTACAAAATTTTTTTCTTAAGTATCTAATTGCAGCAGGCATACATTTGAGCACTGTAAGTATAACATTTCTTTTCTCTTCTTTAAGAATGCATTAACTGTGGAACTTTTGACAGGAAAAAGGGCAAAGTAAATAACATATCCTTGTTTGAAAACATCTGTTTAAACGTATATGAGGCAAATCGCACCTGGTAAAAAATTAGCTCATATAAGAATAGGAGGTTAATTAAAATTCATAAAAACTGTAATTCCATTAATGTTGGCGCTAAATGCTAACTCGTTACTTATTAGCAGAAAGTTATTATTATTTATATCTGATAATTGACCGTTTTCCTCTATTAAGCTTACGTGCTTTTGTGTTAGGATGATAGATATATGCTTTTTCTATGATAGGTTCTAAAGGAATTTATAATCTTATACCATTAGTGTGTGTAAATTTTTTACAATTTTTTTATGGAACTAAGCATTTCTGCGGAATTTGATAAAATGATTTTAAACAACAAATTCGGGTAATGGATGCTTAACATAGATCAAAACGGAACTATTTTTTCAATATTTCTTGACAAAAATTACGTTGTGTTAGGTGCGTAGTACAGGCTGCTAGTGATGAGTAGCCAGATGAAAACTGAATGTTGTCGAAGTATTGTAATGAGACAGTCTAAACTTGTGCATTATATTTTTGCGCATGGTAAATTCCATGCAAATGTTTTAACGTTCTCTGTCGCTCTAAATGTGTGTATCTAGCTTCTCCTTGCTAAAAGCGTCAGATATCTGACCTGTTCTATTTGGCTGTTAATATCTTTCTAGTTCAATGTTAAGTTGATGCGTTTTCTCCTGGACCTTCTTTTCAAATGCTACCAAATTGCTCTAAACCAAATGTGTCAATAAAAATCTTATCATTGATTAACCATCATTAAATGCTTCAAAAAGTTAATGCGTTTCGATTAAATTCAGCATATACGCTTACCACAGAAGGATCCAAGCATTTATAAAATAATCTATTTCTGATGGAGTTTGGCTATTGCCTTATAATATAGAGGTTTGCGCGTTTATATTTTCGCGCGTCTCTTATCTAATGAGTTACTAAAATACCACCAAATTAAATTGTGTAAATTATCTTATCATATCGTAGCTTATTTCTCCGGATTGTCTACTCATATGCATTCTAATCGGCGTGAAGTTTTATTTTCTATAAGAGCTGTTTAATTTCGTCCAACTACTTCCAAAGTCAGAAGGAAAACCTGTCACGTACACATATCGGTGGAAGAAGATCCAATCAGTTTACTCTTAATACCAGCCGAATATTCTTGTTCTTCTAACAATGAAAGACAGCTTTCTGTGAAAAAGCATTTTTTACTGAGCTGTCAAGCTTGAGCATGGAGAACAACGCCAGGCCAAAAAATTATTATGTAACGAATAATACGTTATGTAAAATTCAACTATTTCAAAAGGCGATTTATAAAATTTAGCAGAAATAACCGATTTCTAGAGAATTACCTTTTATGGAGGTAGTAGAGCCCGAAGATAAAGCCCAATATTTGTCTCATCTCGCAAATAGCTCATAGATTAGCTTTGGCTTTACATTTTGCGTATTATTTAGGACTGGTCAATGTTTATATGTCATGAATGCATGGCTCACATGATATGCTGCTTTTTTACTATTTCACTACCGCTTCAGATGTTGGTTGATAATGCCACAAAACACAATATACTAACAAATGAATATGCGCACAAATTGATATATAATCTGTACTTTTATGTCAAAATTATTTTCTATTTGTAACAGAAAAATCTCATTACTATTGAAATTTGAAAATAAACTTATTAGTACGGCCTGTTCCCCTAGGAGCTAATGTGTGCAATAAATTGCTTTTTTAGAGGAAGAAAAACCTTCGCGCTCATTCATTCTATTACACACATTTAATTATTCCACGTGATTACTTTAATGGAACTATATGTTATATATTTTATTGTATGATCTTTTTTATTTTTTCTCGTTTACATTTCATTTTAAGTTCACTAAATTTCTGCATTTTAGGTATTGTTTGTTTCAATTGTTTAGTAGGCTTAGAGCATCTAGTAACAAATTAGTTCAAATAGGAGGAGAAAGATAAACCAAAATCAGCATGACCATGTGCTCACTTGCTTTGTGCTTACTGGCGACTTATCATTTGTAGCCGGTATTACGCCCTAAACTCACTATATACTTGAGTGCGAAATGTGGGACAATTGGACGATACAATCTCCTATACGAGTTTCATACCACCAGTAGCGGACTTAAACTTATATAACCTTCGATAATATGGCTTTAATGCCGACTTATCATACATAATATATATATATATACCAAGTCTGCAAATGGTGCCAACACTATGGCTACTGTGTAAGTACCTGATACCAACATTATGGTTGACAAGTCAGAACATGGTACTAACACAATGGATTTCGTGACATGCCAAATTTCGTCAAAATTTTAAAGTGCAACAAGTTCTGAACGACTGTTACTCCAGCGAATTTGGCTTTGATCGATATCAGTTATCACTTTGCGCCATAATCATACATCATTCAATTATGTATCTAACTGTTTAACGATGTAATGTTTATCACTCAAAGTGTTAACTGATATCGATCAATGCCAGAATGTATAAATTTGCAGGAGTAACAGATGATCAGAAGTAGTTGGAATTCTAAATTTTGGGTGAAATTTGGCATATCTTGAAATCCATTGAGTTGGTACCATATATCGACACAGTAACCATAGTATTGGTACCCACTACAGGCTCCGTATATATTATATATAGTGAATTGGCTTCAAATTCACATTGTCGATGATTTTGTATGAAGTTGACTCCAATACTGATAGTATACTCATTCGTATAGGAGATTGTGGGGAAAAAGGACGGTAAAATTTCCTATACGAATGTGCAAACCTGTTGTAGTGAAGCTAACTTCATATAAAGTCCTCGATAATTCGATTACAAAGCTAACTCAATCTATATAATATATACTGAGTCTGTAAAGGATACTAACACTATAGCCATTATATCAATACCGTCTTATTTTCTAACATTTGTCACCCAACTATATAGTTTGTAAATGGCGCAACACCGGCTCCTACTTTTGAGTCGCCTATAAGCACGAAACGAATGTGCAAGACATTACACTTTTCGTTCATGCTGTTTTTGGTTTATCATTCTGGTCATAATTAAACTAATTTGTTACTAGGTGAGCAACGCCTAATACATAATTACATATATATATATATATATATATATATATATATATATATATATATTAATTCTTTTAGAAAAGATTAGATTAACATAAGCTTTAAATGTTATCACGCTACTACGTTAATTACCACCGTTGATTTGGCAAAAAGATTTATCTTAAATTAAACTGAGCATTGGGTTTTCATAATTTTTAGGTACCTTAAAGTAGAGCCAAAACGCGTAGAAAAGCAAAAATAACCCTAGACAGAGAACCTTGTCAAAAGAAGCCTTACCGTTTGTTGCAACATGTAAAAGACATTCTCGGGCATTTCTTGATGTGTGCTGATCAACGATAATGTGGGCAGTATTATGCAATTTTTTATTTGGTATTGCGTACCTAGCAACAAATTGGTTCAAATAGGTTCAAAAGGATTTACCAAAGTCAGCATGAAGGAAAGGTATAAGCTTGAGCACGCAAGCGTTACATGCTTAAAGATGACTCACATTTTAGAAACCAAGGCTTGCTACTGCAATAATAATAATAATATATAATAATAATAATATGTATAATAATATAATATAATGTAATAATAATAATAAAGAAGAAGAAGAAGAAGAAGAAGAATTTTAATATTACGATTACTACTATTACTTCTACTACTTCTTCTGCTACTACTGCTACTACTACTACTTCCAAATCTACTACACCTGCTAATACTACTGGAGATTTGAACCAAACAGCTTTCAGTTATATGTAGTGCAATTAATCCCCTACGCAACCGGAGCCTCCTACTGCGCGCAATTTCCAGTTTTAGATCAATTTATATGTTTTGAATAGTCCTTCCTTTATGTGGTTTCTTGTGGGTAGTGCTTGCGACCTAGAGGTCCGACTAGCAATCACTGATCCGTCATTATAAGACAAGCACCTTTAAACTGGTGAAAGCGATATCGAATTGAAGTGTAATGACAAGACACTGTAATATTTATACCATTGGTATAAAATGAACAGTAAACGAGAAAGGAAATGAAATGCAACTCCCAGAAAAATTTTGTTTTTATTAATCATACAACAGTTAAGGCGGCAGCTTTCTAACTGCAACTCATTAGCGAATAACATGGACGAAACCGGTCTCGAAAATGGATTGCGTATTCTATCTTAGGCAAAGTTTAGTTAATACAAATAACATATAGATATTTTATTTTATTTTAATGCAAATTTCTTTTTAACAAAATATTTTATTTTCGTTTTGCTGATTTGACAATTTCATATCAAGGTATATACGGTGAGTAATTCTTACGTTGTAAAATACCTTAATAGTTTATCCTAATGGAATGTCCATCTTTTCACTTGCATACGCTAAATTTTCTTCTTGTGTGACTTTGTTTACTTTTAGAAATTTTAAAATTGATTTATTGGGTTAGTAGGCATACATCATGCATGTATGTATAATCCTGCATTCCAATTAACTTACATTACTTTTAGTTTATCCATATAGCTCGGAGTAAGTAGCTAATTAAATCGAAATAATCAATGCCCTCTTGTTTCATTTCTGTTTATAAAATTCCCTTTATGAAATTATTCTTGACGAATTTAACTAGGAGACTTCAATATGTACCAAGATATTTCCTATAATTCACTAGATTGAGTGTCATTAATTTAGCATATATATGGCATTTAAGAGAAGTATTAGACTTATTCAAGCATCGCTTTAGTTTTGTCAAATTGTTCGAAAGGTAAAATAAAAGTACAGGCTTTAAACAAACAAAACATACGAGCAAAGGCAAGAGGCGTTTTAGAATAAAATTTAATTAATCTTTTAAATAAGCATCAACGTACAATTAGATACATGACTTTTCGTTTAGAAAATCAACAAAATAAAGACACAAAATGCAACAAAACACAGGTAAAGAGTAATTTAGTTTCTTAAAAGCGCTAATCGTTATGTTTAGCCCACAAGCGATCAAAATTTAAATATATTTTAACGTATAAGAGGATTATTCTTACAATAAGTATAAAATTAAAGAAATGATTCAAAACAGAAAAACAGAAATCAGAACATAGTGATGAGAAAATCGTGGATTAACAAACCATAGTTAATAGCAATGTTGTCAATCAAAACGTAATAAATAAAATCAGGTTGAAATAAAAAGCAGACGTACACACAATTTAATCAGAATAAAACAGCTATTTAAAGCCATCCGTATTAATAATTACTATTCTTCATCACAAAATAAGACGGTGACCTTACGTGAGGTGAAAAAACTAAAATAGAGTCGTTACAGAATGCAAATCAGTAAATAATTCCTTTTTGAAATGAAGGTTGCTTCGAAACCTTTTGCTCTAACACCTGAGCCACCCGCGGCAGGGTAAAGAGTTCTAAATTAGGACGAAACCGATCTAATGGATGAATTGCCCTTTCTAGATTATATTGAAAAATGTATGCATATAATGAGACTTGTGCTTACTTCAGGATCGCAACATTGATTTAAATAGCTGTTATCATCGTCCGCGCGACTAATGTTAGTTTGTTTAAATAATTAGTTGAACGTACGAATTTATATAGAGAATAATAATGATAAAAATAAGACATCTATAACTAAATCTTAAAAATTCACAAATTTAACTGTGCGAAACCTGACTCAGACTTCATTAATAATATTGAATAATATTTCCCGATATGACAGTTCATTTCTAGCATTATAGAAATAAATTTATCGGAAATAGTAGGTGCACACTCAACGGTGCTGCAGAAAGAACCAATTCGGCTTTAAGGCTAGCCCCACATCAATTTTAAGCATCAACATCAACTTCTTTTTTCGAAAGCTGCTGAAAACTTAAGCAAATACTGATATGGGTTATAAATTTTTTTTATATATGTTCAGCATAAGATTATTAATGTAGACTTTTACGAAGTACGGAAAGGGGATGAAACAACGACTAATATTCTTTAAATCAAATTTGCGAGCTTGAAGTAAACATAAATCCCATTTCATTTAACCAGTCGTCGAACAACATAGAAAAACTACAACGATTCTCACGCACTGACGTGTTTCGACCTTCCATGATCATCATCAGAGTACGACGGCAAACTGACTAGAGAGGATCAAACCGCATTACATAAATGTGAAAAGCAAAATTAGATATGTGGCTCTCGCTTCTAGTAGTCTCGCATACATTAAACTTGCTTGGAAATATCGGCTGCAAAATTTCTATGCAGTCCCGAACATTAACTGTTTTCAGCTTTCGTCACACATATAGACAGACAACACAATTAAACATTAAATGATTGCACGGGTGGTGGTAATAATTCTTTAAATCAAGTTTGCGAGCTTGAAGTAAACACCAATCTCATTTTATTTAACCAGTCGTGGAACATACAAAAACTACAATCAGTCGCATATTTTACATATACCTTGTTCATTTAATGATAATAATGGTAGTTAATAAGTAGTGTAACAAAAATGGAAACACTGAATGTTCTTTCATTGGTTGAATAATAACTATTTATAATAAAGGTCAACTAGATAACATACTGACTCGTATTCAAAAGCTTCTCAAACAAAATATTTAATCCTAAACTTTTAAATTACAGAACTTGAAGCACACTGGTAACTTGTATAAATGTTAACTGAGAATTTTAACTGATACATACTTTGACAAGTATACATGAGAATTTGCCACTATCGGATTGTCTTTGACTTCCAGGTTTTGTGCAAAATTTTTGTGTGTTTTTAAAGAGTTTAGAAATTGAAATGCCGAAAGCACGTTCTGGTAAATAGAAAAATATTTTGGATTAAATCAACTCTACTAGAACATATCTAGTAATACAAAATGCAATGAAAATAAAAACTGTCACAATTTTCAAAAGATTTATTTCCTGTGAGCTAGAAGTGATACAGCAGCAGGAAACAGACTTTTATATTAAGAAATCGTGCTCCTTTTAAATATAATATATATGGACTCTATTCATCAATAAGTGTAAAATGAAGTAAGTTTTATAGTTTCCTTATTTACATGAATAGTAAAGTAAATATACCCAGTTTAAAGAAATGGATTTAAGTTTTATAATCATCATATTTTTTAACTTTAACAGGAAAAACATATAGAGGATCAAACTTAAGCTAATTTCATGGTTTCTTGCGTAAATAGTGTTATAAAGTTTGTAATCACAAGTGCTTTCATTACCTATTCGTTGTGTTGTTTCTATTTAAAAGAACATAAGCAAATGAGGACTAACAGGCGAGAATGACAATAAATTTTTGGCGATAAACAAAACTTTCACTGACCAGAAAATGACAGAAAACACGCACACGTTTAAAGTCGCATTAAATGAGAAAATATACATAATCAAAACCACACCTACACCGATTTGGGCCGAGTTGTAATAATTGACAATTAGTGACCGTCTTCTATATCGTAAATTTTGTCTTAATTTACATAAAATGGTCTGCAGAATTGGAGGGCTTCAAATTTGCATGAAACAACTGAAAGATTAATTAAACTGGTTCTCTCTCTATTAAACACGTTTTGAGATATATATTCAATTTCTATAGTTCACCGAAATTGAGATTTACAACAATTACTGAACACCTGTTACTCCAGTAAACCCATACATTTTGGCCTTGATCGATATCTGTTACCACATTTCGCGGTAAGCATGACATCATTCAGTTCAAAATATAAAAGTTAAATACTGTTGGTTGCGGAGAGCTAATATATATGCAATTATGTATTAGGTGTTGCGAACCTAGTAGAAAATTAGTTCAGTAATGACCAGAAGGATAAGCCAGAGACAGCATGCACAGTAAGTATAATCTGCTGCACATTCGTTTCGTGCTTACTGGCGACTTATCAGTAGGAGACGGTATTAAGCACTTTACGCAATATTTATTTGGGTGAAGAATGTAGGACAATAGGGTACAATCTCCTTGACCAATGTGTAAACCTGCAATAGTGAAGCTAACATCATATAGTCTACGACAATGCGACTTCAACGCTAACTCACACTATATAATATATATACCGAGTCTGTAAATGATGCTAACACTATGGCTATTGTGTTAGTAACCTATACCAACATTATTGTACCGAATAGCCATAGTGTTAGTATCCTTTACAGACTCGGTATATATATTATATAGAGTGAGTTAGCGTTTAAGTTACATTGTCGAGACTATACGACGTTAGCTACTCTACTATAGGTTTACACATTCGTCTAGGAGATTGTACCGTCCTATTTTCCCATATTCTTCACCTAAATATATAGTGGTTAAAGGGTGTAATACCGGCTCCAACTGAGGAGTCGCCAGTAAGCACGAAACGAATGTGCATGAGATTATACTTTCCGTTCATGCTGCCTTTGGTTTATCCTTCTGGTCACAACTGAACTAATTTGTTACTAGGTTCGCAACACCTAATACATACTTGCATATATATTTGGTCTCCGCAACAAACAGTTTTTAGCCATAGTGATTGCATTATTATAAGCCCAGCCGATAGTTAACGGATAAAATTGACTCTCTTTTGATTCAATTCTGTTAATGGCTGGTAATACTTTTTAGGATTTAACGAACAACTGCTATGTATATTTATGAGGAAGACGATTAATGACGTCACAGCCTAGTACTGGCACATAAGTTTCTCCAGTAAACGCAAAGAAGACTGTTGCCTCTGTTGATTCATGCAATGTACAGTTTAAAGAATGGTATATTAGAAAATGTGGCCCCAGGCTATACTAAAACCTATTTTGTGGAAGATATTAATGTTCGCTAATTTTGCATGTATACGTGCTCGCATGCATTTATGCTGTATGTATGTATGCATGTAAGCACGCATTTATGTGTTTAAGATATACAGTGAGTGCATCACTGCGATAATCGAAGTTAGCTTACGAGCCAAGTTGAGTGGTCAATTAACGGCCAGGCGGAAATAGTCTATGTTTACAATGTGGCCGCCACGGCAAAATATTCAACTCTAAGTGAGTTGAACGCAGATCGCTACTAACATATTTTGGTCGTCACCCAAAAGCTAAACTAAATGAATTACACAGTCATTCACGACAGCGGTGTTTGTTAGCGGAGCGATGAGAGTACAGTGTATCAAGGAATGTTGGTACTACATTATCGAGAATTACTTCGCATTAAAACTTGAAAACTAGTTCGACAGTTTGTAGGCATGTTTAACCTTTACATACCATATCCGCCTTACATAAACACTACGCGGAAACCATTTTCAGAGTCAACTTATTGCGAAGTGCCTTTCACATGGACGGAGATTAAGCAATATTGCTTTGACAAACATAAGTGAGATCTGTGGAAGTGACGGCGACGTCATTTCTAAATGGTTTGACGTTGATTATCTCGAACTATTCGGACGCCGGCAGTGGCGTAATGCTGCAAGCTCGTGATGGACGAGAATATTTTACCTGACACTCTTTGGAAAAAACTTGATTCAACTTTGCTGATTTCTAGGACTAAAGGCCGTATAATGGGAAATTTAAAAGTTATCAACTTCATCATCTGTGGCTCAGAAGACCTGCAAACACAAGGAGTTGCAACTTCAGTATAAATATGATCAACGTTGTCTGCTGGGCCGTAAATGCTCATTTAATTATCCTTTAGCAAAATTGTTCTCATAGTTTGACACCAATTATCGATTTTAAGATCCTGCTTCTGTTTGTGTGGTTCGTCTAATTTAGCTAGTAATAATGCTTCCTAGGTTCCATGTAGAAGTCAAGACCAATAGGTTAAGGGTTGTGTATTAAGTGGTATGCACCTATTAAAAATTAGCTCAAATATGATCGAAGGAGAAACCACAGACAGCATGAAGGTGAAGTATATTCTCGTGCACTTTCTTTTCGTGCTTACTGGCGACTCATCAGTAGGAGCCGGTATTACGCCCTTTAACCACTATATATTTAGATGAGGAATATTGAAAAATAGTAATGAACAATCTCCTATACGAATGTATAAACCTGCAGTAATGAAGCTAATTTCATACAAAGATTTGAAAGACAACTCACTATATATAATATATATACCACGTCTGTAAAGAGTAACAACATTATGGCTATAGTGTGCCCAAAACCAACATTATGGTACCGTAAGGTACGCGGTATCAAAACTATGGTTGCCGCGTCGGTACATGGTACCAGCACAATGGATTTGAACGTATGTTACACCCACAAATAGTATCTAATTTTAATATTTGGTCGTATTTAGAGTAAATAATTTTTAACTATCCGTCAATTTTGACTCATTTTTATAATTAATTGAACGTTGGTTGCGCGGGCGGTGATAACAGTTACGATAATCAAAGTTGCGATCTTTATATAAGCCCCTGACCCATTAATTATTTACATATGCCAGTATAAAGTAACAATTGTATAGTGTCGAAAAGGCAATTCATCCAGTAGACCGGTTTTGACCTTATTACTTGCCAGAATTTGCCGCGAAAAAGGCTCGAACCTGGGCACGTCTGCTTCGGAATCTGGTGCTATAACCACTTAGCCACCCTGCCGCAAACTACAGATGTTTATATCCAGATGGCAACCTTGATTTTAGTAATTGTGATCACCACCCGCGCAACCAATGTTCGTTTAATTATATAAATGTCCATTTCAATACCACTTCCCCATGTAATATAGTGTCGGTTCAGAAATAACATATTATGGATGGTTAGTTTCAACTGTGAGTCGAAATAAATGCTAAATGAGCTCCACTTAAAAGATAAAATGACTAACCAAGTTACATTAGTTAGTATATAACTGAATATTGAGTGTAATGTGCGTAATGGTGGTTCAGTGATTAGAGCACTAGATTCCGAAGCAGACGTGCCCAAGTTCGAGCCCTATCCGCGGCAAATTCTGGTCAGTACACGATGAGATTTCAATAAGGACAAAAGCAGTCTAATGGATGAATTGCCTTTTTTACAGTATACAATACTTAGTGTATACTGACATATATAATTAATTAATGGTTCAGGTTCTTATATCTAGATCGCAACCTTGCTTATAGTAATTGCTATCATCGCCTGTGCAACCAACGTTCGTTTAATTATATAAATGTTTATTTCATTACCACTTCCCCATGTAATGTGGTGTCTGTTTAGCAATGGCAGATTGGAGATGGTTAGTTGGAAATTCGGGTCTATATAGATGTCATATGAGCTCCTCTTAAAAGAAAATAATTGCTAATCAAGATAAATTCGTTAGTATATAAATGAAAATTGTGCAGTGTGCAGCAGGGTGGCTCAGTGGTTACAGCACCAGATTCCGAAGCAGAATTGCCCAGTTTCGAGCGCTGTCCGCGGCAAATTCTGGCCACTACTTGATGAGTTCCCAATATGTATGAAACCGGTCTACTTGATGAATTACCTTTTCTACACTGTACAGTTCTTAATTTATACTGACATATGAAAGTAATTAATAGTTCAGATGCCTATATCATGATCGCAACCTTGATTATAATAATTTTGACTCATGTTTTTCATAATTGAAGAATATATTTATCATTAATTTCAGCAATCATATTATTGGTACCCCTCAGAGGATCGGTAAATATTAAATATAATTAGTTGGCTTTGAAGTCACATTGTTGATGACTTTATAATAAGTTATCTCCACTACTGCTTGTTTACACATTTGTGTAGGAGATTTTACATTTCAATTGTCCCGCATTCCTTGACCAAATATATAGTGGACGTAGAACGTAATATCGGCTGCTACTTATGAGTCGCCAGCAAACACGAAACGATTGTGCACATGAGATTATACCTTTTATTCATGCTGACTTTGGTTTATAACTCTGGTACTATTTGAACTAATTTCTTACTAGACGCGCAAGATCTAATACACAATGATAATAATGCCTTGACCATACTCAGTTGTTGACACATCGTCTTCAAAAATACAACTTCAGAACACGCACGTTGTACGGTAAATTAGGTACTGCGATTTTGTCATGATTAGCAAGGCACGTGCCCTTATGATTTGCACACTGTCTACCGAAGCGAGTACTTCGCCAGCATAATTGTTGACGAGGTATTGGGTATTGAGGAGGTATAGGTAATACAATACAACAGCAAACGCAAACAGCTAACAAACTAAGGAGTTGCCGATTGAGAAATAAAGCTAGAAATAGTTTCAAATTAGCATGGACGTCCCTTAACGAAGAACTGTTTTTATTGTTAAATTGTATTGCCTATAGATGTATATGTGGCGAAAGCTACAAACAGTTAATGTTCGTGACTGCATAGAAATTGTGCAGCCGACATTTTCAGTCAAGTTCAATGTATGCGAGACTGCTAGAGGTGAGAGCCGCATATCTAAATTTGATTTCCATATATGTCCAATTCGGTTTGATCCTCGATAGTCAGTTTTCCGCCGTACTCTGATGATGATCATGAATGTTGAAACGTGTCAGTGCGTTGCGGCTGGCGGTAGTTTTGTTATGTTGTTTGACGACTGGTTAAATACAATGGAATTGGTGTTTACTGCAAACTCGCAAAATTGATTTTAAGAATTTTTACCACCACTCGCGCAAACAATTATTGTTAAACTGTTTTTAGAAAAATTTTGATTTATAGGGTGTGGCAGTTTGACTAGACGAAGTAAGAATTATCAATACTAACAAGCGTTTAACTACTGAATAGTGATATGTCATCTAATAATTTAATAACTAAATAACAAATAAATTGTTAACACCACCTGCGCAATCAATTATTGTTTAAATAAAATGTTAGTCGTAATTATATTACCAATTTAAAAGAATTAAAAAGTAGTATTAACCCCATTCGATAAGTAATATTTTAATTTAGATAAATGAACCAATAGGATTTTAAATTGAAATGATAATTTATGTCGAGTTGAATTTCTCCCTGTGTATGCATGCATGCATATTTGTATTTATGTATTTTTATAATGTCCATTGCATTATAATATTAAACAGTATCTTTATTAGGAAATTAAAACCTTTAATAATAAAGTAGATAATAACCGGTTTATTTCGAAATCATTCAACTACACATTGCAATCTTTCCTCTATTTGCATCCTTGGTTTTCATTTGATAAATTGGATGACAAGTAGTCTGCTTTTCATTATACTCTTATTTCTTGTTGGTGGTTTATTGCGGGTTAATTTGTGCGTGCATTTGTTTAGAGCAACCGATTCAGAAATACACGTAACCAGATTAGAGTTCTGTCCGCGGCAAATTCTGTACAGTACGTGATGAATTCCCAATAAAGACGAAACCGTTTTACTGGATGAATTGCCTTTTCTACATTAAACAGTGTTTAGCTTATACTTGCACAGGTTTTATATTAAGATCACAACCTTGATTTTCATTTTTTTAAATTTCTTGTTGGTGGATTATTGCGGGTTAATTTGTGCGTGCATTTACGTATGTCTGTGTGCGTGTTTTTTTGTGTTCAGAAATAATTATTATTGTACTACAGAGTGACGTTTGAGATCTAGCCATTCTTGTAATGACATATTAATATTTGACCAGGTGTCAGCTATGTAAACTATTGCGAGTACGAATGTTTTCCCACGTTTATCGTCTTTTGTATCACTTTGATCTTGAGTTTTAATTTGTCACCTTGGTAGCAGTGCAATTTGTGGGATTTTAGAGTTCATCGCTCATATTAATGCATAATTCCTGTCACAGTTATATGTATGCATTCATTTATGGAAATATTGATGCATGCTTGTTTGTAATTTAGTGTGCTTTTAAGTACGTTTTATGTATAAAGGTATTCATGTCGTTGTATGTATATATTTATGTATGTATGTATGTATGTATGTATGTATGTATGCATGCATGTATGTATGTATGTATGAATGTATGTATGTATGTATTTATGTATGTATGTATGTATGTATGTATGTATGTATGTATGTATGTATGTATGTATGTATGTATGTATGTATGTGTATGTATGTATGTATGTATGTATGTATGTATGTATGTATGTATGTATGTATGTATGTATGTATGTATGTATGTATGTATGTATGTATGTATGTATGTATGTATGTATGTATGTATGTATGTATGTATGTATGTATGTATGTATGTATGTATGTATGTATGTATGTATGTATGTATGTATGTATGTATGTATGTATGTATATATGTATGTATGTATGTATGTATGTATTTATCCATGTATGTATGTATGTATGTATGTATGTATGTATGTATGCATGTGTGTATGCATGTATTTATGCATGCACGTGTGTATGTATGTATGTATGAATGCATGGATGTATGAATGCATGAATGTATGAATGTAGGAATGTATGAATGTATAAATGTATGACTGTATGTATGTGTGTATGTATGTACGTGTATATTTATGCATGCATTTATGTATGTATGTATGTGAGTATAGAATAGAATATCTTTATTTGGATTCAAACCACACATGTTCCATCTAATAGATAATTATATTATAAAATGTACAATATATAAAATATATAAAATCCCATAGATATGTCCATTTAGTCTCATATAAATAAGTAAATCTCAAAAGTAAGGATATACGAATTATCAAAATCTGAACACCCAGCAGTAGTATGACTGCAGGCGCCATATCAATTTTGATACAATTATTATGATAAAGGTAAAACGGTCTATTTAATTAATCGCATTTATACAACAATTCATTATATAAATAATTATAGATTTATCATCAAAGATCACAGACCTGATAATTGGAAAAATTAAGGTATAATTCGAGTGTAATATTATGCATAAATGAGAAACATGACTAGCAATTATTTATTTGTAATGTTGACTAATATGATGATATAATGCATAACATTTACAAAATAATAATACAGATAGTAGAAATAAAAAAATTAAGAAGGTATGTTGCTGATTACAATTCTCCTTGTCTTTTATTCAACCACGAGAAAGTATTGTCACAATCAAAATTAAAAAGATTTGTAGGATTGTAGACTTTTCTAGTTCAGTACATAAAAATTTAAAAGACATCTTAGATGGAGGCGTTTCTCTAAGCCTCTTTTAGAAATTGATTGTAAATTTTGTAAATTTTCGAAAAAGAAAGTAACTTCTCCGCAAATTTTCCCACCAAAGGAGGAGGGTCAGCCAAATTTCCAGATTTAGATCCAACTTAATGAACTTTACTTATTGGATTCATATAGGCATCAGTCCACTGATTCAAGTGGAATACCTTTATGCAACACTACATTCTCCTAAACCATATAATTTGAAATGATACAAACTGTAATCTACTGGCATATATCGTGCAGGGCACAGAGCTAATATGTTTCAAAGCTATACTTTGTACAGCTTCTAGCTTATTTGACAATAATTTTTTTCATTGGATTCCAAGTAGCGGCAGCATATTCCAGTATCGGTCTAATCCAAATTATATACATTTTTAATGTTATATCTTACGATAATATATTTCTGTATATTAATGCTAATCATTTCTTAGAGCTGCTAAGCATTCTTTCAATTCTTTCAATACGTTGAATAGCTATGCCTAAATCCTTAATTTCTTGCTGAAATTTGATCTCAAAAACTTTATTAATCACAGCATCATGAAAATAAACAATTAAATTCTGTTCAATTACCTATTTTTAATGCTTTCCTATTTTTACTGTATATTCTCAGAACTAGTGTTTTCAAATACCTACGTAGGTGATACAAATCTAATGTAACATTATTATTTTTCAATTCGATTGTTTTCGGATCAACTGGAAAGATTTTTTAAATCATCAGAAAATTTGCAAACTCGACTATTAAGGAGCTTAGTTTGAAAATGTGCAAATTTGATTTTAAACAAAATTGGCCCCAAGCTTGATCCTTATGGAATTCCACTTGTTACTTTTAGCGGTTCTGATATCAAATCATTTACTTGAATACTCATTCTTATATTATATGAATAGTACCTGAGTAATCTAAAAATATTCGGATCAATATTCAATGAATTAATCGTTTTCAAAATACCATCAAAATATATAGAGTCAAAAGCTTTAGAGATATATATAAAGGAAACAAATGCATCTAACTTTTTCTCATCTAGTGTAATTACATGTTTCTACATGGAAAATATAAAAGAAATTTTCGATCGATCTTTTGTAAAACCATGTTAGATTGTATCAAAATCAACCAGCAACATAACTTCTAAATAATCCATTATCCGTCGTTTTATTATCTTCAAAAATGAAGGAATAATAGAGATTAGTCTACAATCATTGGCGCACGTTGGATTATATATATATATATATATATATATATATATATATATATATATATATATTTGTGTGTGTGTGTATTTGTATATATATTTTTGCATGCATTATTGTATTTTTGTGTGTATGCATGTAAGTTTGTATGTCGGTAGGTTGTATGTTTGTGTTTAGGTATGTATTTATTTATGTATGTAGGTTTGCATGCATTTGTGATTGTGTGCAGTGTATATGCACGTACGTACATATGCATATATATTTATAAATGCATGTATGCATGTATGTTTGTTTGTCAGAGTATGTGTATGAATGCACGTATGTTTGTTTGTATGTATACAAGTATGTAGTTAGGTATATTTGTATGTTGGCGTGTATGTATTTATGTATGTATTCATTTTTTCTTGTACGTGTGCACATTTGTATGCATTTATGAATGTATGTAAATATGATGTATATATATGTGTTTTTATATTTATGTGTATTTATATGTATGCTTGATTTTATGCATTTTTTGATATGCGTATGCATGAATATTTGTATATAAATTTATGTGTTTGTTTTCATGCATACATATAAGCTTCTAATATTTTATTATGGGTCATTCAATTTTATGCATATATTTTAATTTGAAACTATTACGAGACTTCATATAAAAATAATTTCATTTTCCTTTTTTGCGGAATTGATACATGCGCACCAATTTATTGAGATGTAAAGTGCGTGACACAACTAGAATTCTTTATATAATTAACCGATCATTGGTTGCTCTTGTGGTGAAAATAATTAGTTAAATAAAGGTAACG
Organism: Eudiplozoon nipponicum; assembly: GCA_029291075.1. NCBI lineage: Eukaryota > Metazoa > Platyhelminthes > Monogenea > Mazocraeidea > Diplozoidae > Eudiplozoon > Eudiplozoon nipponicum. Next base: position 23,541 of record JAQBSW010000690.1, read on the forward strand.
ATCTTGATATAAACACTGATCCTTAAACATATATATATATATATATATATATATATATATATATATATATTTATATTGCCTGGTACACAGTCGCATTATAGAAAATGTGAACAGAGGTTAAATTTTAGATTGGCTTTTATAATACACAATATGACAACGGTTTAAGTTGAACCTCTGTCACTTAATAGAAGAACATATTTAGTCCTTTATATTAGATTCAAAAAGAAAATCTTGCCAGTTTAAGCCAAGAATAATGATGCCTGTCTCCTGATGCAGAAAATGATGCATGTAAATAGTAAATGTATATTTGAAAACAGTATAACTTCATTTTGAGTTCGAAAATAACGTTTTGATAATATTATATCAAGCTCTCCTGAAAGAAATCAAAGTATAAGTGCCAGAATATATAATAAATGAAAGAAATGGCAGACAAAATAAGAACTTCAGGCACTACATGGAAAAGATATTTCGAAGTGACTACTTGATTCACTTAACACTTTCAGAATCATAGTTATAAATGAAATTTTTGAAGGGTTGTTGCGCAGTGCGAGCTTCATATGATGAATTTCCGCAAGTTTCGTTCGCAGATTGTTGCTTTCCACTATCAGTTTCACATAGATCCGATTGATCACCATTTTCCAGTATGCATCTGTTTTGTCTTCGATCAGGCTGGGTGCGTATTCGTCCCTTTCTTCCAAAGGCTTCAACATCGTTCATACTAACCATTGAAAATGCGGTGTTAAACAAACTTTGTTTACTGGCTACGGTTCGGTGCATTCTATCTAGCACCATCATCAGGCCACTATACATAGAACAATACTCACAATAGCAGATTCTCCACATTTGCTTAAATCTGTTATTGTGAGTATTGTGCTGTGTATAGTGGTCTGATGATGGTGCTGAATAGAATGCATCGAAACGTAGCTAGTTTTGCGAACCTAGTAACAAATTAGTTCAGTTGTCACCAGAAGGATAAACCAAAGGCAGCATGAACGGAAAGTATAATCTCATGCACATTCGTTTCGTGCTTACTGGCGACTCATCAGTAGGAGCCGGTATTACGCCCTTTAACCACTACATATTTGGTAGAAGAATGTGGAATAATAGGACGGTACAATCTCCTAGACGAATGTGTAAACCTGTAATAGTGAAGCTAACATAATCTAAAGTCAACGACAATACGACTTCAATGCTAACTCACACTATATAATATATATACCGAGTCTGTAAAGGATACTAACACTATGGCTATTGTGTTAGTAACTGATACCTTTTTTGAAATCGATGAGTACCGGATACTAACACTATGGTTTCCGAGTCGGTACATGATACCAACCTGATGGATATAAATTTATGCTAAGGTTCACCCAAATTGAGAATTACAACAATTTCCGAACACCTGTTACTCCAGTTAAACCATACACTCTGGCCTTCATCGATATCAGTTATCACATTTCGTGGTAAGCATGACATCATTCAATTCAATATATTACAGTTAAATACTGTTTGTTGCGAAGAACTAATATATATGCAAGTATGTATTAGGTTTTGCGAACCTAGTAACAAATTAGTTCAGTTGTGACCAGAAGGATAAACCAAAGGCAGCATGAACTGAAAGTATAACCTGAGTTTGCCTGATTTTAATAAAGAAGCATAAATTTTTGTCTAAAATATGGGGAAATTATTCCAATCATCATGTGTTAAACTAGAAGATTATAAAATCTAACATTTTTTTACAATTAGCTTTAATTCACAATTTTTATGCCCTACTATTCTATAAATACTTTTTTTGTTTGTGCTATCCCCCCTACTATTAATTCTTTTAATTTTAATTCTGAAAGTATAAATAAGTCGTGTACTGATCCATAAAATTTATTATAAAAAATGTATGCACAACACCTTTAATAAATAACTATTTTCATCACAGTCTCACTTTCCCTGCAAAGGGGACTACGTTTGATTAAATAAATTTATGAAAAAACGAACAGAAAGCAGGTAACAAACATGCTGAGGTATACTCGAAAACACGTGTATACATGCACAAACAATTTTATGGTTTATGTTTCAATCATGAATTTCGATGAATTTAAAATATTTTGCAAGTAACAGCTTCCGCTATGTTCAAATCATTTTGCTTTTTGTTGAGCAAAACAAAAACAATCCGCCAAATTAGGAGTACAAAATTTAAAAATAATGTGACAAAATATTTTCGAAATGTAATCAACTTCGCCAGCTTTGATTATTTTAAAATGCTCATGAATTTGCTTCCTTAGTAAGCAGCAAATCCGGCCTACAAATCACAATGAACAGCTACAGTATTTATATAAATGACTATAATTGGAATTTTCGTTTGCACGGAGCTTACTATTTACATATATGTAGGCATTTTTCGTATTACCAAATATCAGTCCTGTTTTAGGCATTCGAAAATTCACTGCATGTTTCATTCTTAAAGTAAATATTTCGGATGGGGCGTACTTTTTAAAATGCATACTGACACATAAAGTCGTTTGGTTAGATACAACATGATGGCTTGTTTGCCATTCCTTACACTTTATGTATTTTTAACAAAATATTCTGGATATCATTTTATAATGAAATTCTTTTGAGCAAGAAAATATTTTCGCATTAAAATTTGTCAGTCCAGACTTTATTCTGTAGGATAAATTGCGTATCAAATTTATCTGTGAGGCATTTCGGACAACGCTGTAGTATAGATGTACTTTCCAGTCCATATCTAACTTGGGTTTATTTTTAATTGTAGACTACCACCTTCCATATTTCAAAAGCAATAAGTCAAGTCAAATCAATGCCTTTAGATTGAGTAGATTTCACTGGCAAGGAAGTTGATTATGATAATAAAATTATTCAAATCTTTAAGCGTTTGATTTAATTTTAATTCCTCATTTATGAATATGTAATTTTCATCAACATATTTTAGATGTGTATTGCAGTGTTTTTAAATTTGATCCGAGTTATGATGTTCCCAAATTCAGATTTAGCTCACTAACGGAATTCCAAACGCCATTCCATCGACGTGTGTGAACTATTGTCCATTGAAAGTGCTCTTGTGCTCGTGTGGAGGTAAATTTTTAGATGAATTATAGATATGGAAAATGATGTGTGATTACTATCGATGAACAGGGAAAATCAATGATTTGACAGTAGATGTGCTTGTAAATAGATTTCTGACGTCGAACAAAAAGAAAATAACATTTTAAATGTGTATTTTATAAATTCTTTGCACTAAATGTACACTTCAACACATAATTTATTTATTGTTTCAAATAAAGAAATGCATTAAAATAGATAACCTAATATTTAAACATGACTTTAATTGCCGTAGGACGTCATTGCCAAATCGAGAGACCGTTCACGCCATTACAATTAAATGCAGATATGCCGAGATCCGCTAAAGAAAAAGAGTTTATTTACGGTGTATCGAAGCGACTAATTTACACAGCGATTTTCAAAACGAAGTCACTTAACTGCAACGCGAACAGATAAGTAAATGTTAAAATAGCTAACAAACAATGTAATAAAAATTGAGAATCTGCCAATCGACTGTGAAAAACCAGAGATCAACGTCGAGATATCTTATAAATATTCTCCATCCTCGCGATCTGTTTTCTTTCAAGAGTGCTACAATTACCAGGTTATGAATTTCAAAGTCAAAAAAATAAATCAAAAAAGATTTATTTTATAGTGGGCAAGTCTCCTATGAATATCCATAGAGAACAGGTTCTTCATTTTTCAACTGTATGAATTTGAATCTATCAAATGACCAGAAAGCAGTGTTATAGCTTGGAACAAAATTCTAAATATTGCCAAACAATAAAAACCATATGACAGCGAAAAAAATAAAAGCCGCACTGAAGTTTAAATGAAGGTTCAACGTCAGGTATTTAACAAACATATAAAGTTTGTTATTTACTAAAAATTGACTTACGTGTTGCCTATGAGCATTGGAAAGTGCGGCATAAATTATTTACTTTTATAGATGAAGTACATAAAACTACTTTACGAATTGAGTAACAAATACAAAATTATATTAATTAAGCCAGACAAAATGTTTCTGGTCACAACTGGACAAATTTGTTACTAGCAATACAATTTAACAATACTTGATTGCGCGGGTGATGGTAACAATAATTTAAATCAAGTTTGCGAGCTCGAAGTAAACACCAATCCCATAGTATTTAACCAGTCGTCGAACAACATAACAAAACTACCGCCAGCCGCAATGCACTGACGCGTCTCGACCTTCCATGATCATCATCAGAGTACGACGGCAAACTGACTATCGAGGATCAAACCGCATTGAATATATATGAAAATCAAATTTAGATATGCGGCTCTCACCTCTAGCAGTCTCGCATACGTTGAACTTGACTGGAAATGTCGGCTTCAAGCTCGCAAACTTGATTTAAATAATTGTTACCACCGACCGCGCAATTGTATTGCTTATATATGTATATGTGGCGAAAGTAGCAAACAGTTATTGTTCGTGACTGCATAGAAATTGTGTAGCCGACATTTCCAGTCAAGTTCAATGTATGCGAGACTGCTAGAGGTGAGAGCCGCATATCTAAATTTGATTTCCATATATTCAATGCGGTTTGATCCTCGATAGTCAGTTTGCCGTCGTACTCTGATGATGATCATGGAAGGTCGAAACGCGTCAGTGCGTTGCGGCTGGCGGTAGATTTGTTATGTTGTTCGAAGACTGGTTAAATACAATGGGATCGGTGTTTACTTCAAGCTCGCAAACTTGATTTAAAGAATTGTTACCACCACCCGCGCAATCAATTATTGTTAAATTGTATTGTCTATATATGTATATGTGGCGAAAGCTGCAAACAGTTAATGTTCGTGACTGCATAGAAATTGTGCAGCCGACATTTCCAGTCAAGTTCAATGTATGCGAGACTGCTAGAGGTGAGAGCCGCATATCTAAATCTGATTTCCATATATATTCAATGCGGTTTGATCCTCGATAGTCAGTTTGCCGTCGTACTCTGATGATGATCATGGAAGGTCGAAACGCGTCAGTGCATTGCAGCTGGCGGTAGTTTTGTTATGTTGTTCGACGACTGGTTAAATACAATGGGATTGGTGTTTACTTCAAGCACGCAAACTTGATTTAAAAATTGTTACCACCACCCGCGCAAACAATTATTGTTAAATTGTATTGCCTATATATGTATATGTGGCGAAAGCTAAAAACAATTTATGTTCGTGACTGCATAGACATTGTGCAGCCGACATTTCCAGTCAAGTTCAATGTATGCAAGATTGCTAGAGGTTAGAGCCGCATATCTAAATTTGATTTCCATATATATTCAATGCGGTTTGATACTCGATAGTCAGTTTGACGTCGTACTCTAATGATGATCATGGAAGGTAGAAACGCGTCAGTGCGTTGCAGCTGGCGGTAGTTTTGTTGTGTTGTTCGACGAGTGGTTAAATACAATGGGATTGGTGTTTACTTCAAGCTCGCAAACTTGATTTAAAGAATTGTTACCACCACCCGCGCAATCAATTATTGTTTAAATTGTATTGCCTATATATGTATATGTGGCGAAAGCTGCAAACAGTTAATGTTCGTGACTGCATATAAATTGTGCAGCCGACATTTCCAGTCAAGTTCAATGTATGCGAGACTGCTAGAGGTGAGAGCCGCATATCTAAATTTGATTTCCATATATATTCAATGCGGTTTGATCCTCGATAGTCAGTTTGCCGTCGTACTCTGATGATGATCATGGAAGGTCGAAACGCGTCAGTGCGTTGCGGCTGGCTGTAGTTTTGTTATGTTGTTCGACGAGTGGTTAAATCCAATGGGATTGGTGTTTACTTCAAGCTCGCAAACTTGATTTAAATAAAAAAATTGTTACTAGGTTCGCAACACCTAATACATACTTGCATATAAATTAGCTCTCCGCAACTAACAGTATTTAACTGTTATATATTGAATTGAATGATGTCATGCTTACAGCGAAATGTGATAACTGATATCGATCAAGGCCAGAGTGTATGGATTTACTGGAGTAAGAGGTGTTCATATATTGTTGTAATTCTCAATTTCGATGAACCATAGCATAAATTGATATCCATCATGTTGGTACCATGTACCGACTCAGAAAACATAGTGTTAGTACCATGTACCTTTTCGGTACAATAATGTTGGTATCGGCTACTAACACATTAGCCATAATGTTAGTATCCTTTACAGATTCGGTATACATATTATATAGTGCGAGTTAGCGTTGAAGTCGCATTGTCGTAGACTATATGATGTTAGCTTCACTATTGCACGTTTACACATTCGTCTAGGAGATTGTACCGTCCTACAATCCCATATTCTTCACCCAAATATATCGTGGTTAAAGGGCGTAATACCGGCTCCTACTTATGAGTCGCCAGTAAGCACGAAACGAATGTGCATAAGATTGTACTTTCCGTTCATGTTGCCTTTTGTTTATCCTTCCGGTCACAACTGAACTAATTTGTTACTAGGTTCGCAACACCTAATACGTACTTGCATATATATTAGTTCTCCGCAACTAACAGTATTTAACAGTTTACGTATTGTTCTTTTGAATGTAAATTTATATGATAATCAAATAAGCAATTTTCTTGATGGAGAACAGAAATTTAAACCGTTTAAAGCGAATAAAGGAATATGAGAAACTAACGAAGAATCCATATGGTGCGCGATTAAAAATGCATTGTATGCAAGTTAACGAGGAACTGACGATATGAATTTCAACACATTCGATGACGTCATACGTGGTTTAAAACAAACAAAACAAATTATTAAGCGCGTGGCCAGAATTTATGGGAAGCCGAGGATAAACAAAGTAAAAGGAATCAGAAAATTATCATCATTAAAACAAATGCAAATAACAATTAAAACAACATAGCACAAACTTCCGGGCGAAATAAAATCAATCTCACAGCCATTACAAATTGAACTGTCAAATAATTTTATTCGTGAGACTTTATCCAGTAAACAAAGTAAAATCGCACAATGTAAAAGATTAAAAAATTGATTTCGGTCGGAAATAGAAATCTGTTTACATGCTCTTCTGTTGACAAAACCATCGATTTCTTTGGTAAGTTCAACGATAGCTACCACACATAATTACTTATGACTACAAGTCATCTACTGATTCTCTTTAATCAATACCCTAAATATGTTCAATTAACTGTTTTGGCCAATGTTTTACGCAAGTCAATGGAGTGATTCTGAACAGTCTACTAGCTAATGTTTACATATTCTATCAAAACACGTCAAAACTAAAACGATTTATTTAAAAATACTATTATACACTGCCAAGGTACTTTGATGACACTTTAATAAATGATGATGTGAAAGCAAATGACATGCTTAAATATATTAACAATGTGGAGCGTCCTATTCGGTTTATTTTCGGGTGTGAAATCACAGCCTAATGCGATATCTGTCCATGACGTATTGTTTTTGAGTCTGTAAGATGTTAGTCTAAAAAGGTTAATATACCAAAAGCAGACATCAATTCGAAATTAAATATATTAACACAGCAACGTATCAATTTTTAAATGACAAATTTGATACATATTTTTGCTAAAAAAATAAAGAAAACCTGTTCTAAGTTATTCCCTTATCATGAACTGGCGTTGCTCAAAATTATTTTATTAGAAAACGGGTATCCAGAACAGTAATATAAGCGAACATGAATTAGAAACAATAACAAATATAGAATTGAAGGCTAGTGACTTCTCGAATACCTAATAACAAAAAGCTGTTTGTTTATATAACAAAATGTTTACTAAACATAAATTCAAAGGATAAGCTTCTTGCAATCGAAAAGTCCAAAATAGTTTCTTCAGAGAAATGTAATAACAGCACATTGCCCTATATAGTACGGAATGGTAGATAACTAAAGATGCGAATTCAAGAGCATGTTATACAAATCTCATCTGGAAAAATGGACAACTTTGCTGTAATAGCTGAACACATTGTTTCCAGAAGTCACACTCGAAATCAAGTGGATGTCTATGTATATTTCATAGGAGACAATAAAATATATATATACACATGGCGGAAGCTGGTATTTGCAAAATCAGTAATTTTCGTCTAAATAAATAGAAGTATATCGTACATGATTTGAATATAAGCCGGTGAATAATCTGATCTGTGTTGTGACTAACACATTGGTTTTTGGAAATATTTCACATGCCTTTTTCGCTATCATTCATGGGTCCACAATTCATCACATGTCTGAGAAACAAACTACAATTGTTTTCCTAGTTTGTTCCTAATACTTGTGATGAACCTTGGACCAACGAATGACCCAACGAAGGTATGCAAATATTCCAATAAACCAATGATATATGAAATTTCCTGTGTTAGTCTCCAACACAGATTGGATAATTAATTCATTTGGTTGTGTACATTTTCCATACGAAATGACTAGCTGACCAATCCAATAGAAAAAAATGCCACCATTTATACATTTATGGTTTCGAAGAGCTACCGTATCCGTATGAATGTGTTAAGCATGGATTGCCTGGTTATAAATTCTCTCAAATGGAGCCTAAAGTATACGCCAAATTCAGCACGAGCATAAGGTGTAATCTTATGCACATACGTATGGCGTGTTAGTTGGTATCTCATCGGTTAGACACCGTTCAAATAAAGGACAATTTTTTACGAAATATAAATTTAAATAATGGCATGATGCAAGCTCCTTCTCATACCATATTGAATGAAAACATTTGTTTCTAGATTCACCATGCGTTTTACAAAATTGCAACCACTGTAGAGTTATGTGAGATTGAAAAATGTGTACTTGTATTGGGCATTACAATTTAACAATAATTGATTGCGCGGGTGGTGGTAACAATTCTTCAAATCAAGTTTGCGAGCTTGAAGTAAACGCCAATCCCATTGTATTTAACCAGTCGTCGGTAGTTTTGTTATGTTGTTTGACGACTGGTTAAATACAATGGGATTTGTGTTTACTTCATGCCCGCAAACTTGATTTAAAGAACTGTATTGGGCATGTTGGTCTCAGCAACAAGTTAGTCCACAGAAGGACAACGAATATATGCCAAATTTTGCAATAGAATATTTATTTACAAGTGTCGCATGCAATCCTCATTTATGGATTATTGATAAGTACTAGCTGAAATTATACTAAAACTCGTGTATATTTGATGAAATTAATTTGGATATACGGACGGTACCATCTTTACACATAGCATACAGTAGCTAAATTATATTCAACTTAACTGTGTGACTTTAAAAGATACTCATTATTATTTTTAAATTTACCATTGCAGTATTGGTTATCAACTTTCATAAAAAATAGTATTAAAACCACATTGAATACATGCTTCGTCAGCCAAGGCTGCACATAAATAGCATGAAGTTATTACTACATACATTCATGTTATGTAATAATTGTAATTAGTATGCTTTGAAGTCACACAGAAGTTGAACTTCAAACAGCTTAAATACGAATAAACGTTGGAAACTACCTCGTCAGAATGTTTCACATTATTTGATAAAAAATATATGGTTGCTTTGAGGTGTAATGACGTACTGTATTGCTGAACAGTCAGAGAGCACGGATGTCGTGCGTCAACGGGGTTAAACGTTTAAATCGTGCTGACTTTGATATACAATGTCGGTCATACTTGAACTAACTTGTTACCAAGCACGCTAAGCCTAATACGTGTCTTCACAAATTTTCGTTCTTTACAACAAAAATAAATTTTTTCCGGATAATCTTACCACAAATATTAGATTTGCGAGCATGAAAAGGGCACCAATCTTATTTTAACTAACATAGCAAATCTACTTCGGCTACACGAACTGATGTTAGTTGTGCTGAAATGCATCTCGTTTGAAATTGGCTCCGCTTTTGACAAGTCCGTAAAGCAATTCAAGTGCATTTTGTCGCCAATCTATGATTAATTAACACAAATAATGATTTTTTTAAATAGAATATTATATAGCCATGAGGGCTGGCGTAGCCCGAACAGATGGCGCATCAAGTAACAGTCGATCTATTTGTTAATATGTTAATAGAATGAGATTATTGTCTGTTATTTAGAATAGTTTAACAGTTTACACGTGAAAAAAAACTTTAAGGTAACTTCCAAAACCGCTTGAATTCCAGAGCAGAACACCTTTTTATTTTGATTTACATAAATAATGTGTACTATGTAGATGTAGTAAAATTATCAATGCCCTCGGCTGTGCACATGACTTATACTTGGCAATGTGCTAGCCAAGTAAATTAAATAAATGAACTCACACTTTACAGAATCTTAGCTTGAAAGCCAAACTATATATTAGAATGGTCGTTCAAAAATAGGAATATATAGCCATTTCGATGGACGTTTGTTCAAAATAAGATACTTTGTAATGGGAATTCTATGATTATCAGCTGTATGTTTTGCATTTGAATGATAAACTTCCTTACGCTGCGCCGTCGTAGCGGGATAATTGATAGCACTAGTAAGTCGATATATTATAGTTGACATATTCCGACAGTCACCTGATGCTATCATGATAACTTTAGAAAAAGAAACCAATATTCTATTTTATCGCATACAAATAAGGCGTTCAATAGTACACAGAAGAGAATTGTGTGATCCTACGATGAAAATGTCAATTAATTGACGTTCAGAGTTGTATCGAATAGCTCAGCAATATTCCTAATATTCTCCATGATTTGCTAAATTTAAAAAATGAGATGAAGCACACCTATTCTATGAAAATCAAAATCCTATTAATATTAAATTTTGGATCTAGAACGAACCATCCGTCAGCAGATAGGCTGGATTTCATGTCTGCGATCGAGTCTTTATCTGTCTAAAGTCTGTTGTTATTTCTTTTAAATTGACTGTGTTGATAAACAATTTGATTAGCGCTTTCATCGATGGGCAGAAATTCACGTAGGTTGAATTAGAAGTCAGTAACTTACTTCAAAAACAATTAGCATGTGGGAAAAGCAACACTGGTTTTACCCTATAGCCCTATTTTAATAACTACGTAAAAGGAGGTTTGTTTTGAATATTTCGCTTTTATGGGGCAAACTAGTGAATTTCTACCAATAAAATAAAGAACAAACGAAGATATATTCAGCCTGGCCTGCTGCAATATTTGCAAAGATATAAAAATATCGCAACATACTCTGGCTGTTTGCGAGCTAGTTTAAGGTTCAAGATAAATTAAACAACCATTACTTTTAAGAATTAATGGAGTTATATATTCAGCTTGGATTGCTGCAATATTCGCAAAGCTGGTTTAAAAAATATCGCGACATGCTGTGGCTGCCTGCAAGCTAGTTTAAAGTTCCAGATAAATAAAACTGAAATTTGTTGGTTAAAATCTCTGTTCGCGTCAAGTCGATCGATTAAACTTGATGCAAAATGGTTTTCCGATTAGGTAAGTTTTTCTACAATTATTATTCCTAATCGAAAGTTATATGCGTTTTGTTATCAAATGCAATAATTTGGTGTAGTAATAACAATTAGAAAAAGTCATCGAGTAGGTTGAGAATTAAACTAATTTTGTAGCCTCAGTTAATTAATACATTAAAATGTGACATACTCAGTTTTCGAGGATTTTAAACAAATTTATCATGGAATATTTCTATTCAAAAGTGGTTCTTATAAGGAGCATTTATAGCCACTATTCATAAATTGGTATTTACCCCTTGAGAGTAGGAAGAGTGGAGCTGTGGTTTGTCTGCTTGGTCGATGTCCGTAGAAATTCACTCCGTGTATATATCTCCGCGCTAATCTAAGCAACGTTGCAATACGTTGTACGCCCTGCTAAAAAATGATATCTTGTCATTTTTACGCGCTCTTACATATGTGTACTCCAAGCAAAATGACACGCAATAATTCAATTATTTCGTTCGTCATTTTCTATATAGCTTAAAATAAAGCCTTTGCTTAAATATTCTGCCTCCTATACCTCAGGCAATATGTGTGTCCATATAACGATTGCGATTTCATAAACTTCGCCAGTTTATTTCTGAAGAAGAAAATGCAACATAATGTTAAAAAGTGGCACGTGCTTGAAAAAACTAATGGCCGTATCTTTTTTTTATTGTAATGTATGTAGGCTGTAAATACAGTCAAGCTTCATATTGCAATGTGTACTTTAAGCATATATAATAAAAAAGGGTAGTTTAAAAGATAATTTATCTGGTCGAAGTTCCGTATAATCTTTATTGTGTAATATCAAGACGAGTTATGTGCAGCTTAAGTTTATAAGCTATGCCAAGCTTCTATATATGTTATTTACTGATGGTAATGTCTTCCCACATTACAAACGAATATTGCTATTTATGTGTAAATTAAACCCAAATGCACAAAATAAAATCAACAATTTTATTTTATTTTATAACTCTGGCTTTTTATAAAACATTAAAAGAGTTTGGCTTCTTAATTTACGGACAATAACTTAGTTTTTGTACTGCTAGCATTTCCATAGGCCTTTCATTTTTATCTATAAAGGAATAAACGAAACGTGAATGTAAACAATGCCACGTGATTGAAATAACTTAAAACCGTGACTTTTCTCTGATATTTTATGTAGGCTGTAAAATGAATTCTATCTCTTTACTGATATGTGAACTTTCTAAAGAAATATTCAGTAACGTGTAAGAAAACTAGTTCAATTTCAGACAGAAAATGCATCTCCAGTTTACGATGCGGACATAATTTATGTACTTTATCGAAAATCTATTCTTGGCTTTGGTTTTGTTAATAAACCTACCTTATTTTAAATTTTGACAGGCTTACATAAGTAAAATAAGAAACAACAAAATGCTATAATATGAAACATTTCGAGCAATTATGTATAATTCATACAACGCCTTATTTATTTATCTAAATTTTTCATAGCCAATGTATAATTTTAGTCAGGAGATTTCTATGCCTTTGTAATTTTAATTGATAAATCAATAACATATTGAAGCATAAATGAATTTTAAACAGGTATATAGAACAAAATAAAAAATAGGCCATTTTCATTTTGCCAGGTTTCCGCTGGTCTGCAATATCTCGTACTCCATACAGTTAATTCTGAAAAGCATTGGGGATTAAGTTAGATTAAATAAATCTATTTAACAAAGACGAACCGGAAACTGAAAATTCACATAAATGTGAACGTACACACGTGTGTATTTTACCAGTTTACATCCAATATATAAAATAACCTCTTTTGTTTGATTAGTTGTGGAATAAAGCTGTTTCGTCTAACAACTTCATCAATTTGTAACACTTCCTCAGTTTTACTTTGAAAATAACCTGAAATACGCCTTGTTTTGAGTGTTACCTTTTATAAAAATATATTCAGCTGTTGCGTAGACGATCTCACTTTGCCGTCTCTTATTAGTCTGAAATACTCTCTAATTAGCTTCTTTATGTTTTTAACAGGTAAAGCGCAACATATGGTATTGTTCTGCTACACGGATTTCAAGAATTTTGGTTCGGTAAACTATTTAATTTATTATAATCAAGGTTGCGGTCTTGATATAAACACCTGACCCATTAATTACTTGCATATGTTAGTATAAACTAAGAATTGTATAGTGTAGAAAAGGCGATTCATCCAGTGGCACCGCTGTCCCGCCAACTCACCGCAATCGCTTACGGTATCCGAAACCCTGCCCGTCAAATCTAAGCCACCACTGTCACCCTACCACCAGCCTACACAATTTTCAGTTACATACTAATCCAATGTAACTTGGTTAGTCTATTCTTAGGTGGAGCTCATATGGCATCCACTTAGACCCAGTTCCAACTAACCATCCCCAATCTGTCATTACTGTACAGACACCACTACATGGTACCCTACAAAGGATGAGTCTCATAAGGACGAAACCGATCTACTGGATGAATTGCCTTTTCTACACTACACAATTATTAGTTTATACTGACATATGAAAGTAATTAATGGGTCAGTTGTTTATATCAAGACCGCAACCTTGATTATAATAATTGTTATCACCACCCGCTCAACCAATTTGCGTTTAACTATTTAATTTATTTTCTTTCAGACCTTATACAGATTTTTAGATTCCTTCGTGCAAACTTAATACAATATTTGGCTGGACTCTGACTTCCACATAAATCTAAGGAATTATTATTATTACTAAATGGACTATAATTTCCACATTGGGTTTTTTCTTAGCGCATTCTTTTTTGTTTCTACAGTTTGTGCATTAAATTTTAAACTTATCGTCTTTATCGGTATGAATCTGAAGCTGAAATAATCTGAAAGATGACAATTTTTTAAATCAGTCACTCTGCACCCTAACAGCAAGTGACCAAATTTTCCCATTTCTTAGCGGTCCTATTTATGTATCTTTCTGCTTCCACTTCGAGACCACAAAAATTACGTCAATCAATAATTGATTTCGCGGGTGGTGGTAACAATTCTTTAAATCAAGTTTGCGAGCTTGAAGTAAACACCAATCCCATTGTATTTAACCAGTCGTCGAACAACATAACAAAACTACCGACGACTGGTTAAATACAATACATACAATATATATATATATATATATATATATATATATATATATATATATATATACAAACTAAACACATCCTCGGAGCAAGCGCTAATGGATAAAAAATGGGGTGGGAATTTAGAGAACTATCATATAAATTCCAACCTCTTTTCACAGGTAAGGTAAAAGTAAGGAATTTAAAATACGCTCTCTGATGTAAATGATGTTTAAAAGTTATCCCGATAAAACAGTAAAACATAATTAGAAAAGCGTAAGATTACGATATTTCTTGATCATAGGATAAATAGAATATTTGGGACAATAACAGCCAAATCAAACAAAGATTCAATCGTACTTCATTTTCAGTGGTTATTATGAATGATTTTGAAGATTTCGAAAGAAAGAAACGAATCAGCACCCAGCTACCATGAAGACAGACTTAATGCGTACTTGGAAATGGGGATCCATCGGATCTTTGCGAAACTCATAGTACAAATCCACTACCCACGACGGAAAAACGTGATACTCCAAATCAAGACATCAAAACAGTATTAAGGCAATCACTTACTTTAGGCCGTGAGATCATGAACCAGAAAGAAAAGATAGAACTCCTTAACACATCATGAGTGTATGACATAATTTGCAAGGATTGAAAGCCCAGATATATAGATGAAACCATGAGCCCTATGAAGGTATGCAGATGGGAGCACAGAACGACATGCAAATATGATTGAATTCAACGATCATATCTAGCCAAGCAATTAATGAAGACAGGCTATCGGATTGACTGGGAAGGCTGTAAACGAATCGTGTGATGTAATCACAATAGATTACCCGGTTTGATTGGAATATCTATTAAAATAAAATCTGATAAAGTTTTCGTGATTGCAACATCTATAGAAACATCATTAGGCCCAATTAGTTTATTCGTTTTTTAATGATTTACAACATATTCTTAAATGTCATTGACAGAATGTTGCCACAGGAAACTTTGACAAACTTCATAACTGTGAAATAATTAATCTACTCGCTAATAATGATCTAGTACAAGTTATAAATGAACCAACTAGAGGTTTATAGTGCTTAGATTATGTTTATTTAGAGTTGGATTTTGTTAAATAGTACAGTTATGCTTTTAACACCAATCCTATTGTATTTGACCAGTCATTGAACAACATGTTCAACGACTGGTTAAATACAATCGGATTGGTGTTTACTTCAAGCTCGCAAACTTGATTTGAATAATTTTTACCACCACCCGCGCAATCAATGATTGTTTAGTTATGATGTTGTTAACTTCTTTAAGGAATACGATCACAAACAAAGATCCCTCCTATGAAGCTACCGGAGTGTTGAAAACCGGCGAAATTAACATGAGAATGAACATATTGATTATTTAAATGGGAGCGGTTTAGAAAGTTAAGCAACTCATTATAATATGACTGTTTTACATTTTCAATACTAATGATTTTGTTTCTTTTGTATCTATATTATTACACAATATTTATCATAATTGTATATTTACTGATTCTATACCGAAAACGATTGATAGGAGATAATGTAAACTAAGACTTAAACAAGATAATTTATAAAATTTAGCTTCATTAACAATATTTAAAAAAGAGTCTGTGTATGATCAGTATTAAAAATAATTCACTAATAATTGTTTCTTTAAAGCTCAGCAAAGATGGTATTGGAACAAATTGAAAGTAAAACTGATACTTCCATTAGGTAAAAAAGATAACGAATTTATTTTCGATATGGAGCATGCATTTTATAATGTAAATTTTAATGTTCTGATCAAAATTCGCCAGATCGTTCGGATAACCAAAAATCACAACTCTTTATTGACTATGTCACATTAGTAAAACTAATGTTAAAAGTTAAATCTAAAAGGCATAAATATCATCTTGGTATATCGATTGTTAATTTGCTGCATTTGTCCTTAGACTTTTTGAATTCGCTCTGTGTTTTTTAACAAAATATTAATTTATGGTACAATACCACTTATTATTCTAAGAATAGTGGTTAAGCCTTTACCTAAAGTTATTGCGCCAACGAATGTCAATGAACATTAGCTAATCTCAACTATTTCTTTTATCTACAGGATTATTGAACGATTTATATTAGATCATTTGGACTCGATTTCACTGGCAGATTTTCCTTCATGTCAACACGGTTTTACGAAAGAACGATCGACAATTACGAATAAGTTATCCCTGTGCATTTATGTCATAGATTTAGACGAGCAGAATATTGATACGAAAATAGTCTTTAGTGATATCTCAAAAGCTTATTCTTTTATATATTTTGAGCTATTATAAAGGCGATTAGTTCACAAAAGATTGATACGATTAACTTGACATCACTTATCAAGATTGATTATTCAAATAAACAACATTATATCTAGACTGCTAAAAGTTACAATTGTATTACGGTGAAGACGAAGCTTGGAGCCGATAATATACAGGATCATATTTGTGTATTTTTAAAAAAAGGTCCTTTATGATCATCTTCCCAATTGATCCAAAAATATTGACTTCACTAAGAAAAACATAGCAATTGATAGGTATGAAATAAGTTGGTAAACAGTAACGCTTGGGTTGATGATTAATTGTAAGGCAACACGTGCGTTAAAAATCGGTCATAAGACAGAGTTTAACTATGTTTGTGTTCCTTACGCTGTCATTAATTGTTTTTTTGAGATCGAACCTCGATAGGTGGTCAACGATCTAGACGCGACCATTCAGTATAAAACATCTGCTGTAAGAGAGTTGGTTGCACTAAAAAAATGATTGGCGCTCATTAAGGTAAGCATACCATCGAATGATACACAACTACAAATGTATATCATCTGTATTATGCCGACCTTGGTATACGCAGCCGCTGTGTGGAATCGAATAAAAACGTTGGTATGTACAAAGACAAATTGCGTTACATGTTAACCGTCTTCGGTGTGTCATATATGCTATCAAACTAAATTTCCCATCGATGCAATCTCTACGGTTCATGAGAACATGTTTCTGTATAAAATTATGCCACTTGAACCAGTGGACGAGAGTTGATATGAACTGGATAGGACCAATCACCGCTCACACATCCAATATTATAGAAGATTGTTAAAAAGTATTTTTCTTTTTAAAGAATAAATAACATTTACAACCAAATGTCAAAATAGCCTTGAGTAGTGCTCTCGCCTAAAATGTCTTTTAAATTGATATTTACTGAAATAGATAGAATATATGATAATAATGATTTCTGCATACCCATTATGAACATATGTATGCGTGGTAAAATAAAGAGGCTGGATAATTGTGAGTCCTACCATATCTTTATTAAGAAACTGTTATATTATCGATTTAACTTATTTACAAACATAATAAGTTTTATCATCATATCAATATCTGATAAATTTATAAAGCTACTTTTTGAATTACTCAATATTTGACATTATATTGAATTTGGTTAAACTGAATTAACTTACGTATGTATTTAAATCATGTGAAAGTGAATAAGTAAATCAAGTTTTTGTGTTTGCGTTTATCTGAATTATTTGTCTTTCCTGATGTAAATACTTTCCTTTGTTACAAGCGATTATTTCTCTGTATGGTTTCATAAACGTTCGCGTTATCTCTATCTTTCATCCTTTGTATTGAAAGCTGTCATTTTAAATCAAGTATACAATAAATAAAAAAATATATATGTATATGTATATATATATATATATATATATATATATATATATGTACAAATTCCATTTTCTTTTTGCAGTTTAATAATTTTCAATTTAGGAATTAAGTTAACTAATGATTCTTAATATTTATATTATAACGAAAATGTTCTTCATGCTCCTTTGTAACTTAACCGTGCTTGTGTTTTGTTATATTGTATATCCCCAACTGAAAAACGTGTATTTATTGCATATTAAAAAACGCATTTACTTCATTATGTTTGATAGATAAGAAGTGGTTTGAATCCAACCATATAATTCGAATTCAATACTATTTAATGAACCTTTTCCAAGTGGCAGAAAACTAGGATTGGATGAATCCGAGTTAATAATAAATCTGATTAAGGGCCCTGATTATGATTTATGACAAAGAAAACTACTTGAAAGCGGCCCAGGACTGTTTTATAGAATTCTGTTTGATTGCCATTTCAATTGTAATTATTTAACTGGTGTTTTGTACTTCTGACTCTTCTGGCTCCTTCATATTTAATTACTTCATACATGAATTTATTTTTCACAAATCAGTCTCAAGTTATATCACATACCTCCCTTTTACCAGGTAACCATTTGTATTCCTTGGACATCATTTACGTCAGTGTATGAGTTTGATATTTCTCACTTTGTCATTACCTAAGACGGGAAATTGGTATCCAGTCCCCACCACAATCGGTTTTCAAAACCTGTTACACCCAGGATGTGATTAGGAAACCGAGGATTAAGCATTAGGCCCAGTTCACGTTTAATAGTAAGTTAAATGGAAGGACTGCGTTAGGCTTTTATATTTATTGCGAATCGTATGCACTTTACTGGAAGGGAACTCAAACCGTTTTGTATATATGCATTTATATATTCATAAATATATATGGTTTATACACCTATATTTAGATTGATGTTTTTATATTTGTACAAAGTTTGAGCATAAATAAATAAATATATGAGTTATCAGATACACTATATGCATTGTTAATCATATACACGTGATAGTTAGTGAACTCACACGCGTATATATATATATATATATATATATATATATATATTATATATATATTCATTTATATTTTTCACTTGAACTGTAGTTTATTTTCAATCTTGATATATCTTTTATATATATATATATATATATATATATATGGTTGTAAATTTTATATATATATATATATATATATATATATTCATAGTACCCTTTCCATGTGCAAAATGAAAAAGAAATTTCATCAGATACAAGAACCGCTTCTTTCTCATATTCTTCTCAAGTATCTACAAATGAACATCTCTTTATATATAAATTAAAAGGCAAAACAAGAAAGAACATTTAAACATGGAGTGCGAAATAAGGGTACAATCAATCAATTACGTTCAACACCTCAAGTTCAAGCTCATTTACGTCAGTGTATGAGTTTGATATTTCTCACTTTGTCATTACCTAAGACGGGAAATTGGTATCCAGTCCCCACCACAATCGGTTTTCAAAACCTGTTACACCCAGGATGTGATTAGGAAACCGAGGATTAAGCATTAGGCCCAGTTCACGTTTAATAGTAAGTTAAATGGAAGGACTGCGTTAGGCTTTTATATTTATTGCGAATCGTATGCACTTTACTGGAAGGGAACTCAAACCGTTTTGTATATATGCATTTATATATTCATAAATATATATGGTTTATACACCTATATTTAGATTGATGTTTTTTTATTTGTACAAAGTTTGAGCATAAATAAATAAATATATGAGTTATCAGATACACTATATGCATTGTTAATCATATACACGTGATAGTTAGTGAACTCACACGCGTATATATATATATATATATATATATATATATATATATATATATATATGATATGTACAAGTATATACAATTTATATATTTATATAATATATATCTTTTGTTTGATAAAATATTTTCACTGGGAACTGTATGCGCTTGATTTTAAGACAAGCTCAATCTTTTGCATGTATATATATCTTATATATATATATATATATATATATATATGGTTGTAAATTATATATATATATATATATATATATATATATATATATTCATAGTAGCCTTTCCATGTGCAAAATGAAAAAGAAATTTCATCAGATACAGGAACCGCTTCTTCCTCATATTCTCCTCAAGTATCTACAAAAGAACATCTCTTTATATATAAATTAAAAGGCAAAAAAATAAAGAACATTTAAACATGGAGTGCGAAATAAGGGTACAATCAATCAATTACGTTCATCACCTCAAGTTCAAGCTCAATGCCTGAACGTGGTTGGATGGTTATTAATTGTCTTTACTGAGGCAATCAGTGGTTTTAAAAACAGGGACGTTTGTTAACTGATTTCTAACCTCAAACGATGTAAAGTTCAATTCTTGATATTCTGCAATTTTACATTATTTTCCAAATGAAAGTGTCCCAACCACACCTCTTGACATTTCAATTTGTACTAGCTGTAAGATGACTAGTTCATACAACAGTTTTAATTGTGGTGTGTTGATCATTGACATGATTGGTTTGTTTTTTATACCTGTACAGTATATACCTTCTTTATTATAAATTTATGCTTTAATACACGACTCACTTATTAAATCAATTGTCAAATTTATAGACTTCGAGAAAATTACGAGATTAGTGTTAATTTCAATTTTTCTAGTTTCATTTAAATGATGCATAGTACCACTCGCAGAATTATTTTTCATTCATTTTATAACTCATTTGTTTCATAACATTACCAACTAAGGCAAAATACAGATAATTCCTAATAAAGCAATAAGAAATAGTCAGTAGAATATGTGTGTGAGAGAGAGAAAGAATAGCATATAAAGAATAATTAAAATCAAGATTGTGAGCTCGATATAAACATCAATTCCATTATATATATATATATATATATATATATATATATATATATATATATATATATATGTGTGTGTGTGTGTAAGTAAAAACAAAGCATTGTATAAGGAAGCAAAACCACTTCATCCAGTAGACTGGTTTTGTTTTGTTTGGGAACTCTTCAGGTACCGTCCAGAATATTGCCGCGATCATTGCTCGAAATGTGGGCACGTTTCATTCGGAGTCTGTGGCAATATCCACCGAGTTACTCTGTCGCACACTGCGCATAGTTTTCAGTTCTATACTGACATACGTTTTTGATTGACCTTTCCTTCAGGTGGAGCAGAGGTGGAACTTTAGTTCTAAAGAAATGTCATATAGGTGAATTGCTTTTGAAACCTCTTACAATGAATAGTTTATTCTGGCACATGCTTGACAAATGGGATTGATGTTTATATCAAACTCGCACAATTGATTTCAATAATCTTTACCACAACCCGCGCAAACAATGAATAATATTTAAATTAATCTTCAATTCACAACCACTTCGTCAAGTAGCGTGGTATCGGTATAATAATGCTAAGTTCGGGTGTCTAGTTGAAACTTTAAGCATAAAGTGATGTCACATATGCGTCAGATGAAATAAAAAGTAACAAAAAGCAGAAGTTATTATATAACTGAAAATTATGTGTAATGTGAGGCAGGGTGGCTCAGTGGTTAAGGTCATAAACTCCGAGTCAAACGTACCCCATTTCGAGCCCTACTCGAGGTACAATTCTGAAAAGTACTTAAAGAGTTCCCAATAACGACGAAGCCTTATAAAATGCTTATTTTATACTGGCAAATGTATATATATAATGGTATAGGTGTTTATATAATGCCAAAAATCGTGATTTAAATAATTGTTAGCACAACCCGCGCAATAAGTGTTTTTTATGCATATAAAAAGTGTAATATAATATACAGCTTCAATTATATTTGAATGATAAAGCCAACCATATGTACGTACAAACAATTTTTTCTCTCGTTTACCTATCATTATATAGCAACCATTGATATATTCCTAATTTAATATTCTATTATTATGCATACTCCCTGCTTTTATGAACAATTTATAATTGAATGTAGATCACGTTGACTGCTGAAAGAACTTATTATCAACGATTGATTGAAGTTTTCCCATCTTCCCAAATATCAAATATTTTAGTCTCGTATTCGTTTCACATTCACGTACACATAAAAAAGGATATGCAGTTTTCTCACATATCTTCACTGCACAAATTATAAGTAGATCCCGTGATAAGTTCAATTACAAATTATATAATTAATTGAAAATAATGCATGTTGTTTTAGACAGGATCGCTGGGCATTTTAGATTATGCACCTTTCTCTCAATTACGTTTGCGTGCTAAAGATAAACATTAATCACACTTAATTTCATATGGTCGCACAATAAGGAAAATCTACAACCAGCGCCACGTACTGGTGTGTTTCGGCCTTCCAAAATCAACATCATCATCTCACTTATTTATAATTCTTCATTTTTTTATTATGCAATTTTCTTCTAGCTTTTTAATTTAAGCTGTGGGGTGACTAGTTGTGGGGTGTTGAGCTTTCAGCAATTTTAAGCCTGTTCTATGTTTTCGCCTTGATATTGTTCGATTATCGTGCTTTTACCATTCGTACTTGCTGGATGAAGTTTCTTTCGTTAAATGTGTTTGCTTCCAACTTATAATAAGATTTAAATATGATTTTAAGTTTGAACCTTTATTTTTCCATATGCTGTAATATTTGTGCAATTTGTTTCGGAGAGCTAACATATGCAATTGTGTAATAGTTATTGCGCAACAAGTAATAGATTAGGCGAAATATGACCAGAAGGATATACCAAAGTTGGCATAAAAAATGTATAATCTTATGTAGACATGTATTTCGTGGTTGCTTGCAACTTATCAGTAGACGCTTTTAATAAGCCCCGTAGCCGCTATATATTTTTGGTACCTTCCAAATGCCCCACAGTACTTGACCAAATATATAGTGGGTATAAGGCGTATTACGGCTCCTGCTGATGATTCATTTGCAATCATGAAACGCATACCAACATAAGATTAAACTTTTTTGTTCATGTTGACTCGTGCATTCTTCTAGTCTTAATTGAACTAATCAATCACTGGGTAAGCAATACATAACACATAATTGCAAGTCTGTTCTATTTGTTATGGCAGCATTTTTAATGGCGCAGACACAATTGTTTTGCGTTTGTATTTGATTTTATTTCTAATTCATCAACTACTTTTATCCCCGAATACTGGAAATTAAGGTCCATTTGAAGGTTTCGATATTCTTATTATTGATTGAGCTATGTTGCTTGCGATTCTGTATTGTTAGTGTTTCTCATATCAAATAGGCCACCTATGAAGAT
The DNA here is from genome assembly GCA_029291075.1 of Eudiplozoon nipponicum. NCBI lineage: Eukaryota > Metazoa > Platyhelminthes > Monogenea > Mazocraeidea > Diplozoidae > Eudiplozoon > Eudiplozoon nipponicum. The sequence goes on from JAQBSW010000690.1 coordinate 47,053, forward strand.
TCCAACATACGCAGTATCAACCTCTTCATCATTTTACTAATAATATGCGAACTATATTTTAGCCATAATTTTGCGTTTTCGAATTCCTTCCATCTCACAATTCCACGATATGCATGTGGACTTCAGTGATTAGATGTTGCTATCTTTTATGTAAGCCTTTGGGATGTAATGTTCAAACAGCCCTAAGAGAAAGTCTGATAATCCATCAAAACTATTACTGCTTTGCAAAATGTCCTGTTGGAGCAGTAAGAGCTATGAGATGGACAAGCCTTCTGAAAGTCATGATACTATACCTAAGCTGTTGTTGCATTACACAAATTTGGAAAACGGAAAAGTCTATGGGATGGAATATTCTGGCAGTAAAATATGCCAGCTTGCAACTCAATCCTGCCAAAAGCATGAATTTATAAAACCTTCAAATCTATTCTGCTTTCGTCATCCCGTAGCGGAAATCCGGATGTTTTATCTGCCATCTTGCAAAGTTGACAAGCGCAAGTGAGCTAGTGCAGATGAATCTAAAATGGAGATTGTCAGTGTGGTTTCTTTTGTACTCGATAATGGGAATGGACCAACATCGTGAAAAATTCGATGAAGAACAGGGAAAGACTGCGCTTACTTAAAATCATCAAAAATAGATCGGTTGGTACCAAAAGCACCTGACACTTTCATTTGTAGAAGTCGTTGAAGTCCATGATTTTATGCACGATGTCAATGCCACAAATTAGGAGACGGAAACTGGCTACGATGCCTCCATTTCTTTAGAGCTAGACAAATGCCAAATTACGTAAGGAGGAAAATCAGTTGTTAGCCCAAGGTCTCGTGAATCGCTTAAATCAAATTATAATCGATCCATTAGCTCTTGGAATGTTAGTGATTTTGTCTTGTAAGTTATATATTTTTTTGCGGCTGTCGCATTAAGTAAACGCGGTATTCATATTGCATACTTCCAGGAGACCAGAATAACACTAAAAATTTATTTCCATATCCTATGCATAAGAGGCCAATAAACTATTGTTTCATGGCTGGAGTGATTGAACCAGATATTATTTAGTTTATCTACAATTCTGTGCTGCGGAAACTCCTTATTTGACGGAAAATATTTAACTATCTGGTGGCCTAGGCTAAGTTTGACATAGGCGAACGCGTTCTAAAGGTCATTTACGTGCATGCTCAGCCTGTAGACTATTTTGCTAATTCCAAATAATGAGCTCCCTTAAAATCTATCAGTTTTAGCTTTTGTTTTAAAGAAGCTTTGTGGCATTCTAGTGGTTTCCATTGTTTCAATGCCAAAGTATATAAAGATGTATTCGACCAAGTATAAGCATGACAAAATATAAGCTTCTTCAACCTTTTTCTTTATTTTAATTTTGTCTTGTAAATTCTAAAACGACCAACAGCATCTTCGCACCTGGTGTTGCGATGTAAACTATCCAGATATGCTGCTAACATGACATAGTTATAACATCAACCGAATTGTTGCAACAGATATTGATTAAATGTTTATGTAAAATGCGCAGTGCTGTCCTTCTTGTTTGTAATCTCACCGCTATCTTATTGTGCGGGACAATTGATAGCACTCGTAGGTCGGTAAAATCTTTAATCCTTTACATTTCTATGTACTTAGATTTTTGGCCTTGATTGATGGCTTCTCACTTGTCCCTTCCTTTTGAAGCCCTCCATCAGCTGCCTGTCTGCAAATGACGTTGGAACCAGATTTTATTATCCTCTGTTCAGTATGCAAGAGTTTACTCGTTTGATGTACAGGTATAAGCAATACATGTGATTACCTTTTTTAATAAGCTATAATCTTATTGAAATTCCGCACTCCGTATGAATATCTAAGTTAATACTAACTTGAAGCAAATCTTCAGTGAAGCTGATGCTATTATTGAGCCCCATGTAACTACATCTGATTGCGTAAAACACAGTATCTTGAATACTTAAAAGGAACTTAAGGAAGCCTCGGCAATTCTATAGACAGAAAATCATAGCCGCTAGTTTAATGCATCCAATAACATCAAAGCACTTCAGTAAGTAATAACATTTGCGATACTCCGAAGAGGCCGCACTCTGGCCGTACGCTTTGCATTACTTTTTCCGCCTATTACGCAGCGTACAAGGATCCATACTGGCTTAATAATTTTATCGCGTTGGAAGCAGTTTCAAAACTATAATATCCCTTCGAAATATATGTAGAGATTATTTCATCAAAGGACTTTCGACATCTCTAATTTATCAGGTGCACTTCATAAAGCGCTTAATCAAATCTCACTAATCAGGTACATACCACTACCAGTGCGCGTAAAAGTTAAATAACTTCTCGAGCTTATTACTATAAAAATAAAGGAACTCTATATTTCGATAAATTGGAAAAGACGTGTAGTTTCAAGTATGAAAGCGATGCCACGGGAATTCTGATAAATTCAGGTTCTTCAGGACCTGAAATTGATCAATACCGCAATTTGGATAAGGAAATACGTTAAAACATCGGAAAAATGTGATGGCTTGGGGACTTTCCACAAAGAGGGCACTAGAACTCCAGTTCGATAACGTGATACCACTTTTTAGCCAAACACACAGAATATGAAAACTAACGTTAGTTACACCTTCTTCCAAATTGCGACCTTTTATGGCCATTACCATAGTAAGATCAAAATTGACCAACGAGGATCAAACTACAATGTAAGTATGTATGAATGCAGATCAAAACGCGGCTTTCAGTAATGGTACTTTTGATTGAAGATAGTTTTACTTTTACTATAACCAAGGTTGCGAACTTGATATAAACACCTGACCCATTAAATACACACATTTGCCAGTATAAACTAAGAATTGTATAATGTAGATAATGCAATTCATCTAGTAGACCGGTTTTGTCCTTATTGGGAATTCATCACGTACTGGCCAGAATTTGCCAACTGGTTTGGGTAGAGAAATAGTTTTTCTCACCTCCGAAAACAATTTAAATATTTGCTATGTGTATCCACGCATTCAATGAGTGTTTAATTGCAAAACGTGTGAAATATTTCAAAAGCCGAAAAATTGTCATGCTATTAACAACGAGGAATTTTACCGCTGATAATTTATTAATGCACAACGTATCTGACACACTTACAGATGAGAAAATGTTCGATTTTCTGTAGATTATGCATACTCTGCGGTGTTGTCATCGTAAATCAATTTTTAATCCTACACTGATCATGGAAAGTCGAAAAGTATCACTACGTTTGAGTGACGGTAATCCTTTTATATTGTACGAATGTTTCAGAAGTAAGGTTAATGTTCTTCTTAAATCATATAATTTGAATTAAATTAGATATCACAAATCGCCATCTATGATTTGTTAATTGAATAACGTGGTATCAAATTTCTTTGTGCTGCATCAAATGTGGGTGCTGACATTATCCTCAGGAGGATTCAAAAAGAGATAACGTAGGGAACTAGGAAAATCATTCAGTATTTAGCCGGGAAAGGCATGCCTGGGCCAAAATAATGCATCACGTAGTGCTTTCGTGTTGTTCCATCGATATCTGCAGACATCCTTTGTTTCTTTTCTAGCTTTCTTTGACGTAATGGCTTAGAATCGCAATGGAGAGGATCTATCGAAAACGTTTGCGATTGTCTCCAGCATTCGACAAGGATGTTTAATTGCGGATATTTTCTTCAATTATGTCATCGATAGTCCTGGCTGATGGTTCTTAAACATTCTTTTGAGTGGTGACTAGCTTGCTGATCTTGAATACACGGACGATGCTGTTGCATCGAATAAATATTAAATGAAAATCAAGAGTTTTACGTTGTATTCAAGAAGTGTCCATCCGTTGAATTCAATACCCTAAAGACGATCGTTATAGCCCATTATGCTTCAAAAATTAAAATCGTACGAAAAACCCTATCAGTCAACTACATGTTTATACGAAGTAAGTTAGACGAAATTCACGTTTCTACAGTTAAATATTATTTTTACTCTTTATATATATATATATATATATATATATATATATATATATATATATATTGAAATTCGAGCGTTAATAAAATTCATGGTACCCTTCCTATGTGAAAAAACAAAAAGAAATTTTATCAGATACAAGAAACATTTCTTTCTCATTATCTCAAGTATCTTCTAATGAACATATATTGATATATAAATTGGAAAGCAATAAAAGATAGAAATACGTGAACATATAGCAAGTGCGATAAAAAGGAAACCTATCAATTGCGTGTGTCACATCCAAGTTCAAGCTCAATGCCTGAACATGCTTCTTCGGCTTGCATAAATCCGGCTGCAATTTTTTTTATCCATAAGGCTTTGTATGTGGCTAGCTCCCATTTTTTATTGCATTTAGTAATTATTGTGAATGCTACGTCTGGAGAAAATACGTACGATGTTTCGACGATGTGTTGCGCACTTGCAGACGTGTATTCGCCATTTAATTTAAAACAGACGTTTGAGTTACAATGTTCTCTCATTCGAGTAATTAATCGTCTGGTCGATTAGCCTACGTAAGTTGATCGAAAACTTGCGCATGTATATTGGTAAATAATATTTGATATCGACATTAACGACTGTTTCTCTTTTATTGCTGGTAAAGGCAAGTTAGTTACCCTAAATAAGACTCGTAGTTTAGCTGCATTTAATGTGCTGCCTCAACTTTCTTTTCTGCCATTCGGGAAACTGTATTCCCCTCAAATGGGATGTTTATGTAGACTGGTTTCTTTTCTGGCCTGTAATACGTATGTTTCTGTTTAATTCCCCTTTTAATATTTGATTCAATTAATTTTCTGGGACAGCCATTAGACATTAAATGGTTAATTTATTTTGAAACAGCACAAAACTCCTGTAATGCAAATGCTGTGCAGACCATGTTGGTTTATTGTAAATTGTTCTGTTAAATTTACCATTAGACTCTTTCTTTAATAGTACATCTAGGAAAGGCAGACGATCATCATTCTCGTGCTCTGACGTGAAACCGATATTCTTATGTGCTTTGTTGAAACTTTGAAGCAGTGTTCGTGATTGCGACCTGTTCTTAAGGACAAGAAATATATCATCCACGCACCGTATATATTGAGCACATTTACTTATGTCACTCTTTAATGATGTGTTCTCTAGGTGCTCTAGAAAAATCTCAGCCAACACTGGACATAAAGGGCTCCCCATTACCACACCATCAGTCTGTTTATAAATGCTTCCATAGTAGATACTTGTGCAGATAATGAGAATGAAATGTTTCTTGTATCTGATAAAATTTCTTTTTGTTTTTGCACATAGGAAGGGTACAGAATATATATATATATATATATATATATATATATATATATATATATATATATATATATATATATATATATATATATATATAAGTTTCCGATGAAATAATGTAGAAAAAAATAAATCGTCAAAGTAATAATTAACTTTAGAAGTTCACACAATCTCAGTTGAGCTGATGATTGACATATTACAGCAAAATAGCTTTATCGACAGCTAGACTCGCAGACATTTCATATACTACATGGTGCATAATATAATGTAAAGGTCAAAAGTAGGCCTGACATTTTTATGAGATCCACTTGTTATAGAAACTTAAAAATGATTAAATGCATTTTATAGTTAATCCGATTAGGCTTCTGAATAACATTCAAAGGCATTAGAGAACATAGCTTATATTTCATAAAAATATCGTTTATAAGTGGCACTGTCGCTTCACAGCCATCAACTAATTGGAGGCATAAGGCCTGATTACTGTCTTTTATCATCGATATATCTACAACGAAAGGGAAGGCAAAGCTTTTCTGGCCAAGCTATCACAAAGTCCACTATACTGATACATATTGAATTAAACGTTTAAATCCAGGTTAAACCGATTAAATTGCATAGCATGTAATTCTTAAATGTAGTATCCTAATACTCATGTGATGTTTTTCAACCAATAATGTTCTTTCTTTGATAACTATCGTCTCTGTAACGGAAATCATTTTTACATAACATACACAAACACACACAAAGCATAAATATAGACAGAAAAAAATGCTGAGTCGTCAATGATTATCGAACTTCAATAGAGATTGTACAAAGCCACGAATACGTATTTATAATTTTATACAAACAAAAGCTAAACCTTGATATATTAGAGAACGCATGACAGCTAGCAATTGGAAAATAAATCTCTTTACCCTTCTTAAAAGGCAATTACCTACCATCTATATGTGACTGTTGATTCTTTTAAACTGAATATTCAAGTCTGGGTACAAACAATATTTATTGTATCTAACTTGTCGCACAACATGCCAAAACTACCGTCAGTCACACGTACTGACCATTCTTTAAATCAAGTTTGCGAGCTTGAAGTAAACACCAATCCCATTGTATTTAACCAGTCATCGAACAACATAACAAAACTGCCGCCAGTTATGTTGTTCAACGACTGGTTAAATAAAATGGGATTGGTGTTTACTTCAAGCTCGCAAACTTGATTTGAAGAATTGTTACCACCACCCGCGCAATCAATTATTGTTTAATTGTATGATCATTATCAGAGCACGACGGAAAACTGACTAATGAGGATTAAACTGCAATGCATATGTAAGGTATTCGAAATCAGATATGCAGTTCTCAATCATAGTACGCTAACATAAATTGTACTTGACTAGAAATTCCAGTTGTCCAGCTGCAATGCAGTCACGAACATGAAAATACTATAATTTTGATGTTATGCGACTGGTTTAATAAAATAGGATTGGCGTTTATCTCAAGGTCACAAACTTCATTTAAAGAAATTTAATTACGTACCGCGCAATCTGTGATTATTTATTTGTGAAAGCTGTACAAATGCAATATGCAGAAAATGTTAATTATTCAAAGCTAAGAACCGAAAAAATACTAATTTCGACACAAGAATTTTGTTTTTATTTATTCTATGAAATACGCGATTTGCTGATTTTACACATCTGCACAGTTTAATTAATCATAAGCTTCCATTAGGATTTCCATTAATTAGTGGGATAGTCATAGATATTTTTGAATATATACAGTATAAACTAAACATCGCAAAAAATAGCAAATGCAATTCAAGTAGACCGGTTTCACCTTTATTGGACGCTGAAATAATGTTCAGACTGTCGTAGCCGGAGTACATCTTTATTTTGAGCTACGCAGCTCATTAACTGTCCTAATTAAAGCACGCAACTAAATTCAATTTTCAGTTTTATAGCAATCTACGTCGTTTAGTTCGTCTTCTCATAAATTGGAGCCTATTTGGGATCGCATTCCAACTTGGAAATCCCGACCTGTCATTGAAGAGCAGACGCCATGCAACATGGACAGAACTATAGCTCAAAAGCTACGTGAAATAAACTCAACATGAAGGAAAGACTGGCCAAAAGGCATATGTTGGTGTATAGCTGACAGTTACACGTAATGCGCGGCTTATGTAATGCAGTGGATGAGTTTCCAGACTCCAAAGCAAATGTTCTCCGATTTGAGCTTCGGCTGCGGCGATTCTCGCAAGTACTTAATGAATTCCCAAATACGATGAACCCGGTCTACATGATGAATAGCATCTGCTATCTAATTAGATTTTCAGATTTAACTGACAACAAAAGTATGATAAGATTTTGCCATGATAGTTCAATGCAATATTATATATATACATATATATATATATATATATATATATATATATATATATGTGTGTGTGTGTGTGTGTGTGTGTGTGTGAGTTCCGTGTGCTAGTTCGTATACGAGTTACATGCTAAATTCAGCCGAAAAAAGCTATATCACAGGCGAGTAATTTTTTTGTACCTGGTCACTACTCATCAGTAGAGGCAGTTATCAGGCATAACACTAAAATTACATTTTTTCAATTGATGTAGAAAAGCCTGATAACGCACTGTGAATGACTACTTGCAGTTGACATTATTATCGTTTCCATACACACACGTATAGGAGATTGCACGCTCCAAATGACCACGCACCTTGACCAAATATGTAGTCGATTCTGGGAATAACGTCGGCTCCTACGAATGAGTAAACAGCAAGCGCAAAATCAAACTTGCATATTGGGTTAAAGCGTCTGCCCACGTTAATTTTGAATTATCGTTTTACACCCAAATCAAATTGTTATTAGATACTCTATGCCCAAAACATAAATATGCATTTTTATGATAATTGATACGACCTCCTGCGTATGAGATATTTTAGAATATTTATTTTATGTTAGAAAATAAAATAGGCATAATAAGATTGACAGCTACACTTTACTTAATACATTTTATGGTGAAGAGTGAATATGATAAGCGGAGCCCAGAACAGACTGTTAACATATTCAACAGTAAGAATAGTAGTAGGCCAATTTATTATCATTGGCAAGATAAAACCAACTTTGATTGATTTATAGTAATGGAAATGCGAATTCAAAATAAATCTTTACGTGAAATTTGAATAAAATGTTGCAACGCCAATAGCACGTATGCTTAAAATATAGGTTTTAGCCATCAATGCATTTATGAAATTAAATTTAAAACATTGTGCACAATGCGTGCTAAACAAGTTTGTGTAACGTAAAAGACGAATGCCAGAAAAACGTATGATGAAAGAATCACATACGAATAAACATTTTGGTAAACGTTAGTAGAACGAAAATGAAATGGATATAGTCCGTTAAAGACAAATTAAAATTACAAGAAACAAAATAGTTTGTACGACCTATATATGCATATGCATATGCATATATATATATATATATATATATATATATATATATATATATATATATATACATATATATATATATCCATATATATAACTATGCATTCATATATATATATATATATATATATATATATATATATATATATATATATATAAACAATTGTTGGCACACTTTTAAAATTGGGTACGATGGTAAATGCAATACATCCACTACAAGAAAACTTCATGGTCACCGCGGATCAAAGAACTTTGAGAGCTACCAGTATGTCCCTCACACAGCCATGCTCTAATCCTAACGGTAGTCAAGAATAAAAATGACAGATTGCTCATAAGTATAAAATTATAGTCCAGTGGATGAATTGCTTGTAATCTCCTATGGACTTCTTTGTACACATTGTGGCAGGATTAGCTTACATATGTATATATTTATAAGCAATTTATATATGCACAAATGAAGTATCGTTGCACCTGTATATATTGGTATTTCTCACCGACATTAAAGAAAATTAATTGACAATGATTATTTACGGTCAAATTAAACAAACCTGAACGATTAAAATAGTCCAGATGGAAAACAGAGACAGAAAATAAATTAATATTGGACGCATTGACGCTATAAAACCGAAACAGTAGCTATTCAAAGTGAGTGAAATAGCAAAACAACTGATATGGTAACTTTACTACATAATAAATAAACAGAAAGGGTTTACGAAAACCTGGATACAGCGAACACAAAACAAATCTTGACTGTGGTACACAAATCAGGGTATGGAATTGATGACGCGTAAATGTAGTTTAGTGCATTAAGGTTATACCTGTGGTCTGATTAAAACAAAATGAAAATGTTTGGCAACGACATTTTGATTCGTTGTGAAAACCAACTAACTTGAAATGAAAATCTTGGAACAGCGATATTAAGGAATATTGTGTTCCGTATTTACGTATACTACTGAAAGAATAAATATAATAGGACATCACACCCTCGCACTGTGGGCTGCACAAGAGCTATGAGTCACTAGAATAAGGTATCATCAACGAACCATTAGCCAATAAACAAAAGCAGCTCGGACTTCGCCGTGTACATGACAGCAAGAATTCTGCTCCAGTACTAAAAGGGACGTGTGGCTCGTTAGCTTCCTAGTTACCTTTTTTGGAGCTAGCGGATTCTATCAAAGCAAATGTCGTCAGGCATCAAAGAATTGCCAAAGGCATTATACCTTGTTTTCACGAAGGAGATAAGCGCATCTACTTAGTACTGGTAAGTGATGATAACAGTGCCTGTACAATTGCTTAACGCCAGTTTATTTACAGGCCAGATCTTTTTAAGTGGACATGTTGCTAAGCATGCCAATGTTCTCAAGTCAAATTTAGCCACCTAATTTTTGACAGATATCACAAAATTACTTCAGTAAAGATATTGGCTAATATTTTAATAGTATTCAAGATTTAATGAGCGATTAACGGTATGCTTTAATAAAATATCAGTCAGTCCAAACTTTTTGGTTTGCTTTTGCCATACTATGATCATAGTCAGACATTCACATCAATAACTCGAATAAGCAGTTGACGATGCCAGTTTTATGAAAAGCAATGAGGTGGCCAAAATTATGCGACATCAGTCTAATTGAAGTTTTAAAAAGCGCAAGTTTGATAGTTCTCCTTACGGAAGAGCAATATAAGCTTGGCTTAACATTGAAAGATGATGAAATATAATATCAATATCTATAAATAATTTTATAAAGGCGAAAAATAATCAAATTTTGCTAGATTCGTAAAAAGGGCTATTTTGTGGAAAACTCGACTAGACTGGCAACTGAATGCTTAGAAAAGAAGCATAATTTACAATTAAAAGCACTATAGTTGCAAACCATCCACATTTAGGACCATGAAGTAGTGAAAAACAAAAACTATATATATATATATTTTATATATATATATATATATATATATATATATATATATATATATATATATATATATATATATATGTATGTGTAGAAATCGACAATTCTTATAAATTACTGTTTTTTAATTCACATGAATAAAAGACAAAATTTGCGTATAAAGCAAAAAGTAAAAACGATAAGCCTCATCAAGTAACAAATAAAACGACATATTATGCTCCTTAATTAATCTATTAAAACTAAATGTCTAAACAAGATTTTATAAATGACCACCTTTAACAGAATTTCTGTAGACAAGTGGTAGTTCAACTATATATAAAACAATAGTCCCCAAAAATGGTTATACATAAGATTAGAGAAATGAAAAAAAGGTCTACATTTTACATCTATTTGAAGGATTCCATTAAATTGTGAACGTATGCTGAACGCCATTCGCATGGGATGGTACCTCACATTTTAGGTAGTAAGGTCACTTTTAGACAAAAACATATATATATATATATATATATATATATATATATATATATATAAGCAAAGCGTCAAATAGCTATAAAAATGAAGGAATGCGTAAAAACTACAGGTTTTATGGTTGTCATTTTAACTAGGAAAAACCATGAGCTAAAAATGCCAATTATTATAAACAATTTAAAAATAAAAATTAAGCCTGAACGCGAATATCGGACAAAGATGGATATTATTCGAGATACAAAGTTATAATGTATAGCAATTTTGTAGAATAGGTCAAATGGAAATAGAGGCAGGCTATCTCCGTTATAAATTCAAGATCGATAATCCTGCTATTTGAAGACAATTTCAGACGAAGGCATGACTTTAAGGAAACGATTTAATAAACTAAACGAAAGCAAGAATATTACAAAAGAAGTGAAACGAAACAACTTTCAAAGGGAAATTAATACTTAAATTCGAAAAATTTAAGGATGAGCTAGGTCAGACGGATGAAAATGGTTAAGATTCACGCTCAAGTAACAATTCCTTTTAAATAGAAGAACAAAAAACTCAATCGACAAAATAGTATTTATAATGATTAAACTAGGTAAATATAATAAAATTAACTACTATGATAATCAGTGATTATATAGTTTACAATCTATTTAGGATACTAAACTAAGAAAGCGGAAGTAGTGGAAGATCATCTAGAGAGGAAAAATTAACTCAATACAGACACATATTCGGCTATTTTTAGGATAAAGCAAACAACGGCCGAAAATGAGCTGACACAATTAAGCAGAAGAAGGCTGGCATTGTTATTCCCACTAAACTGGAATCTTTACGGTATTGTTTAAACAAATATGTTCGGAAGAACTAATATATAGGCAACTATGTATTAGTGTGCACCTAGTAACAAATTAGTTCATATAGGACCCGAAAATATGCGAAAGTCAGTATAAACAAAACTTATAATATAATGTACACTTGAATTTCGTGCTTACTGGTGAAACATGAGTACGAGCCAGCATACCATCCAATACGCATTGTATGTTTCATTGAGTGATGGAATGATTACCACGAGATATGATAACAGATGTCGATCACGGCCAGAGTGTGTGCCTTTGCAGGAGTAACAGATGTGCAGAATTAGTCAGAATTCTAAAATTTGGAGAAATTAAGCCCATCCCAAAAACAATAGTGTTACTACTAAGTGAATACACATACGTATAGGAGAACGTACCCCCAACTGTACAACGTTTCTTGACAAAATATACAATGAGTAATAGACGTACCGCGGGCTCATATCGATGAATCTTCAGTGAGCACGAAACATGTGCATTTGAGACTATAATTTGTTCATGCTGACTTTACCATATCTTTCTGGTCATATTTGAAGTAATCTGTTACTAGGTGCGCACTATCCTATACATGCTAGTGGTGTGTACATCGCACCTACTGGAGAACTCGCGGTAACTACGAAAAACGTTTTAATCAGACCACATCCCGATATTGAAACGAAATTTTACACTCAATGGTCATCACTTTTCGAGCTATTTGCGCTTTACTAAGCAGAGATAAGACGATACTGATTTAATTTTAGATTTCTGCCTTTGCATAATAGTGTTGCGCAAAATTGCAATTGCCACATATGGATATATAGACTAGCTTTAACAATAAGAGAACCAAAATCAGCTTCGAGAATCTCAAGTTAGTAAAATAGAGGAACAAATGGATAGAATGAGAGAGAGAGATACAAGCCTAAGCAAGCGTTTTAAAATATTAATAAAAAATAAATAAACACATCTGAAATCAAAAATAGTAATAAACATGCAAAATGAAGTCATCCGCCTTTTCTCACATTCAACAATCAAAAAAGTAAAATAGATTATTTTAATCAAGGTTGCGAACTTAATACAAACACCAGTCCAATTATATGTATACATTTGTCAGTTCGTTGCAAATTCTGACCAGTACGTGAAGAGTTGACAATAAGGATGAATTGTCTTTTCTACATTATGCAATATTTAGTCTATACTGACAAATGTAAACATATAATTGGATTGGCGTTCATATCAAAAGCGCAAATTTGACTTAAAATAATGGTTAGCAAGACACTCGCAATCAATGTGTGCTTAAGTCAAATAGATATCTTGATTATTCAAATCAAGTTTGCAGAAATGAAACAAACTCCAGTCTCACAAAAGAAAAATTAACTTCAGTTGAATGTTCTTGAACGGCATGCATACAAGCCTACCACAGCAGAAGTATCATTATGTAAGCTCTAAAGCGTTCGCGTTTTAACGTAGCAGTTCAGATGAAAGGTCTCGCTAACGCACGTACACTGCATAAACTTGTTAATAATCCATTACAAACCATCGCAAGCAGTCAATGATTCGACAAAGAAATCCAAACTAAGCATGCGACTGAGTGCGTCAATCAATCAGAGTTGTTCGTTTGTTATGTGTGTCTGATCGGTGTTGTCAATAACAAAATGTGATATGCATGAATGTATAATCCGAACGGCTGACTAGTAATTTTCGAACGTGAACGAAACACTACAATTCAATAATTTGATTATCTCTTTAGATCTAAAAGAATGATAATCTGTTTTCTTTTAATCGACAAAGTTAATCGTAAACCGGGCATTCATTCATCCTCGTAATTGATGCATGTACGTAAAAAACAAAAAACATTTGTAAAGGAAAATAAAAACGCTTAAATTTGTGTACATTTACAACAAAGCACTTATCACTACCTCAACATTTAAATCACCATTTTGCATCAATTTATGGCACTCCTCCAAAATTCACATGATGCAACAAACACATCAACAGTTCATAAGCGCATCGAGATGCACAAGGCCACAAAATACAAACACGCGTGCTAGACTTTCCGTACTAATAGCTGTATACATGCTAGGCATCTAGATATGTTTTCGACCGATATGTTCGCTCACGTGATTGAAAGTAATTAGTGATAGTATAATAAACTGATCACGTGAATGCGACAAGGATGGTCGCAAAACAAATAATGATGAAGCTACACAATGACAATAATATAAGTGCACCTATAAAATATATATTTATAAATATAGTTGTGTCTTACCGACAATAAATAACAACGTATTATTAAAATAAAGTATGCTGACTTGAGATAAACGTCATATGACAAAGAAACAGCGACCGGATGAAGTGGTTTTAGTGGTCATCTCAAGTCAACAAGCTTGAGTTGAATAATTGCTATCCCCACCTGCGTAACCCATGTGAGTAGAGAGGAAAGGAGCAATATTTTTCAATAGAAGCCCTATTATTCGCAAACAAAAATCTAAAATCCATCATTATCAAATGAGAAACAGAAAATTATTATTAAAAGTTGAGAAATTTATCATTAGCCGTTTAGCACAACTAAAAAATTCTATGGCAGAAAATCGGACCTTAATTGGAAAAAATACTGCGTCTTCTACTTATGTGTAACATATTATTGAGACAATTTCCTCACAAAAATATATGTAACCATGTATTAGGTAATACGTACCTAGTAACAAATTAGTCCAAACAGAACCAGAAAGATATACCACACAGCATGAACAAATTGTATAATCTCATGTACGTACGCGTTTCATGCTTACTGGCTACCCATCAGTAGGAGACGATACAACACCACTACTGATGTGCCGCTAGTAAACACAAAACGCCTATGTGCATGAGATTGTTTTCATGCTCACTTTGGCACCAATACCTAATTCAAAATTTATGGTACGATGTTGTTTTCTTCCAAAGAAATAATTCACAACCACCAAAAAGTACTTATAGATAAAAGAAATTCTAGTTTTAGAGATATCGTTGAATCCTTATGTACAAAGCTACCTCAAGTAGAGTAAAAAAACGCACACAACGAGACAAAAAATTAAATATTCACAAAGACCCACTTCCATTGTCTTCTTGCGAATTAAAAGAGATAGACCACAGAGCGAAAAAACATATTTAAAGTATGTTAAATTAATATACACTGAATATTTTTTGCATTTTAAATCTAGATGTAGTTAAGCTGTCATTTTGAGCATGATGGAAATTCGAAAAATCTAAATTAAAATGTGTGTGAGTAGAAATTGAGTCATCGATTTTAAGCTTGTTGGCTTCATCTAGCATCATGCAGTCAGACATGATACACTTCTTAAAGAAGTCAATTACGGAAAGTTACAGTATCTGAGTTGTAAAGACGCGATGATTTCAAAATTGTTTTCCTGTACCATTGGTTCCGAACAAGATAATATATTCGAAATTTCTCTCCACATGCTAATGCTTTCTCTGTCTAGCGAAGACACTTCCATCAATAGATCTTAGCACACACATAAATATTTGCCAATAGTGATAATGTTCTCAATAAGGAATAAGTAGCGAAAATACTTTGTTGATTTGTAGCACAAATATGCACGCATTTATGCGATACACTCTTCACAATTTAATTTATTAATAGAACACAAATTCTAGATAAATGAACAATGACAAATGGTACATGAGCAATGCAAATAAGCAAAAAATAAAATGAAATATGAATGAGGTAGATAGTTAATGATTAATCTCTTAAAATTTGTATAGATACACATAGATGACTAAAACCATAATTAAGGATACATTAACTAATGCTTGTTTAAAAAAACTTTATAAGATTTAAAACTATATTAAAATAATCTCAAAGATGAATACTAAGTTTATATATCAACATATTTCTCCCGATGAACCAACTAGCATTTGTTGTCCAATGTAACAATTAATTGGCCTTCTGAACGTCTCCTGGTTAGACTATCAAGATGCACAATTAAAAAACCATTAAACAACCGTCTTAAAGTATACCCAACCTAGCCATTATAAGTAAATTTAAAATAGTTTCCTACCGTGTTAACACTATTAGTATTAACATCTTCATTATTCTCACCAACAAAAAATAGGAATAAAGTTTTAAATTCATGCGTAGTTTTCGAAGATCAGGACAAACAAAACAATATCAGCTGCATGGAGGCCCATAAAAACGAAATTTGCTCACACTATATAAACACAAATCACGTTGTATTTCCAGTTGCGCTGCATCGAAAAATGTCAGTCAGTTGCCCGTTATCAGAATGATACCACACACAGCCACCCATAAAAATAAAAAATGCTCTACTATTAATGTCAAATGTTACTTAAGTTATGTTTATTTTTAGCATAGGCCCATTTAATTGAATACATAAACTATAAAAATGAACTATTATTTAATTAAAATTTGAAAACACATTCCAATTACGTGTGTCTTTACATTATAAGGTACGGCCACTTTAGCGTCTAAAAGTTCCGACAAAATGTTTTAGTAAAATTTCTCTAAATTTACCCTCTCTCGATCAAGTAAAAGAAAAATTAATTCCTTACAGATAACTTATTTAAAAACCATGATTCGGTATCTTTTTCATTAGCAAAGAGAGTTTGGAGGCAATATGAAGCCTCAAAAATTGATAAAGATCTTATCCATGGTCTAATATGCAAATGGTGATTACGCATGTTTAGCAAATTAATGTTAAGATGAATCAATGAGCAAAGATGAATTAATAAAGCGAGGAGCATTGATCTACCGGAAAAATCTGGGATATGCATCGCACGCCGTAAAAATATCGTAGATGTGCACTCGCTCACCGTATACACCAGCATAATGGCAACGGATGGAACAAGGATTTCACCTACAGAAATGACAATGAACTGATGATACTAATTTTTATTGTTTTTTTGTTTTACTATTCATTTTGAACAAAATCGATAAGATTATAATTTTTTATAGAACATAACCGGGTGGCCATTTATCCGCCTAAGACTATTAGTTGTCTTCAAGTTGTACTCATTGTACGCCTCGAAATCGACTATCGACTAGTTATGTATATGATAGTTGTATTGATTTAAGATTTGTAAGTCTGATGTTGAATATTAATTTGATGTTATTACTGATGTATCGCTATATGTGATGCACAATTCTTATCGAGTATGTAGTGAGAGATCTGTGCAGAATTTTATGTGCTTGTTTATTCAGAATTAAATTTCTTTGTCTCATACATGCCAGAATGCTCCCACCTGAATTCGATCGTGTAAAAAGCAGACCACGTACATGCATAATTGCCAAAATCACTCAAACTCAAAATACCATGAAAGAACTCAAGCAATAAACGTCTCAATTATTAAAATCACGTTGGCGAGCACGGAGAAACCACCAAACCCAACACAACAACTATCATTCATACATGTTGACTTGTAGTACATATAGCAGTTATTACCTCATTAAGTTAGCGTCTGCAAACACCAATAAATTAAAGGGTTTGTCTTATGTTAAGCCAATCATCTTACTATGCCCAAAATCCCTCCTCTCATAAAAGTAAAGTAGAGAATAGAAAGATTGTTTAACCGAAATTCCCATTGTTATTCAAAAAGTACGAAGGCAAGCAGACACACAGTAATACAGACATACAAGATGCAAAAGAAAAGAAATTGAATTTCAAAATAGAAAAAAATAAATAGTAGACAACAGGAAGGGAACTAGGCAATAAGCAAGAATTTCTAATTCAAGTTATGAAATAGATGAAGAATGTACTTTCAGGCAGCAAAGTTCTGAAAATATTCTAAATTGAACTTAGGACGCAAATATGAAATTGCAAAAATCAAAAATAATTCAGAGTATCAATTTAATAGTTGGCGTCGCTCTTGTCGTTTCTATTGTTGACATTTTATGGTAAGAATATCCAGTACAATCTCAGACACAAGGCTATTGTCAATTATCTGGCACTAGGATAATAGAGTTGCTGTTGCTGCGCCCTTCGACATTTCTTTCATCAGTTTAAATTTTTATGGGCTCAGCCTCCAATTATAACATAGCTTGCCTGATCATGTTCTACACCACATCACCCGCTAATAAAACCTAACGAGATGGAAAATATCAGATATTCTAAAAAAAGACCAGATAACACGAATACCACCAGAGGCTTGTATGGCATTGGACGTATTAATCATCTACCATCAAAATGTTGGTAGTTGAGCAAGTGTACAGATAACAAATAAGAGTTCGTAAGTACGTTTGACACCACATAGAAGTTTCCTTTTGATTCGACATAGCCTCGACGAAGAAGCTCTGAATCCAGCCCTACCACAAGCATAATTGTTGCATCATATTCCTTCAATTTGATTCACGAAAACTTCACAATAATGCCTTGTTTCGTTGCGAAGTGTCCGCAGAATATTTAAATTATTTTCTGGAATTCATTTTAATCAATTATGTTAATTCGAAATAATTATTTGAATTATCTCGAAGTTGGTCATTGTCAACACTTTAAACAAAATTTCACGAAATAATTAGGGACAAAATAATAATAACAAAGTTCATTTGCGCTAGGAAGATTAAACAGCATCAACGATAAGAAATGTGTGACTCTCATGAGAAGTTATCGGGCCAATAAATTGAAACCAGTGTTTCGGAAATTAATTATAGCCAAATAATTAGAATAAATTAAATGAAGATTTTGGAATTACACTTAATTGGCAACGGAATATGGAAATAAAGAGAAAGGTACACTAGCAGGGCATTATTGCGAGTGCAAACAAAATTTAAAATGACGTTGACAAAACTATGATTTAAAAATAGCATTATGTAAAAAACTAGACTCTGCGTACAGTTGTAGATTCAACGATTTGAAAATGGATTTTGATAATACATGCAAGTATATATATATATATATATATATATATATATATATATATAAATTTATAAAATGAAATGGAGAAACGTTAATATTTCCATGGATAATGAGACAGCGTAAATGTCAAATAGTTTATAAATGAATAAAAATAAAAATGGCGCTTGTGTAACGAAAATCTTTTTGATGTGGCACTTTCGGTTCGATTTTCATACATAAATTATAATTGCAGATACAATGGCAATGAAATAAAAATTTAACTTGAAATAAACGCAAAATCCACACAAACATGATTTTGTGCCAAGCACCACTTAAATTCTGTCGCATCCACATTTAAAAAAGACTTAAGATCAAAACTAAATGTTCAAATGTTTTTCATCTAACATACCGCTAAATTTTACTGAAAAGTCATTCGTATAATTGTGAAGGGTTACATAAATTTTGCAAACTACTAACGCAATACAGTAATATGTCAGCTCAGACTATACCTAGTCACATTGAGCGATTATTCAGCTTCCAGGAATCACAGAGTAGGCGGATATGTCACAGAAAATTAGAGCTCAGTAACTGCAACGAAAATAGCTCTTGGACAGTCAATACCCATGTGATCAAATAAAGTAGCCTCATCCCAAAAGATTTCCAATTGGACAAAATAAGCTTCATAACCAGTAGTTATACTTTCCAATCATTTTTATTTTATCAAATGAAAAGATGTTATCAAATTAATTGTATAATATAGTTAGTTTCTAAAAATAAGAACTGACTATCAACATAAACATCAAAGTTTTGAACCAAAAACATAACCGCTAATGAAAACCTAACATGAATTAAATATATGGTGGTCAAATTTGTGACGATTTTTAAAAACTAGTTTTCTTCAAACAAGACCCAAAGTTTCTATCAAGAGGCTCTGGCTGGAATTGTGACAAGCTCAACAATCGCTTAGTTTATGCCTGTTTAAAAATGAAGTTTTATAAAAGCACAATAAATGTATCTTACGGGAACGATTTTTACATTAAAAAACACGAGTCCAATGGTTATAGTTAATTCTCTTTTCAAGTAAACTAGTGGAGCAACGCAATAAACTGGCGACACAACATGCAAACATATTAGATTTGAGTTTTCAACAAAGAGGGCACTAGAAAAGCTGTTAGCACATCCAATTGTCACAGCCATAAGCAGAACTGATTGGAGCATAATAACCAGTTCGTCTACTTTATAGGAATTATTATATCATATTAATACTCCTGATAACACCTCCAATACGATCCGCAAGGTCTAGCCAGTCGTACAGAAAAATATCTCCTGAACTTTTCCGGGCACGATATCAATAGCCACCTCCATTTCATTATAATAAATAGATAAGTTGCTATTCTCGTTATGATAACACGCCAGAGCTCCTGGGAATGTAAGGAGAAAGACGATTGGCCTGCCATCCTAGATGAATTTACTGGTAGTCCTGTGATTTTGAGGAACGATCTGATCACTTCATTACCAATAGAAATAGACGATCTAATGACCATCTATGGTCTATGAGTAACTATGAATCAGGTACGTAACAGTAAAGTATTAGTATAGCATGCTCATGTAATGCTGTATATACTAATACAATACAAATGGCTGAAATACCTGTCATCAGTAAAGTTACAAAAAAATTTCAATGGCAAAACTAATATGGCTGATTTGTATCGCAACCAATGATTTTACATACAAGATTTTAGTTGAGCATTTATCAGACGTACGACAGTAACACGAGAAAACATTTTTACGTATTTGCGAATGGACAGTTTGTAGCACTATCCACATAGCATTTTAAAAGCGGTAAAATTTAGGTTTGCAATATTTAAATTATGAATACACGGTGTCGAGTAAAAAAAAATTAAAAAGCAACATACCGCATTTAAAACTTGGATATTTAAACACCAAAAAAACAATACATTGACAGAAGCTACTTGCTCATTTACTTCAAACTGCTAGTTATCAAAAGGTTTAAATGTTGGATTGCTGCAATCATTAATTGCGCGAGTGGTTATTGATTAATTAAGGTTTGCCAACACGAAACGAACAGCGATGCCAAATTATTTACTAATCCCACTGAATAGTAACTGTTGAAATTCCGACAAGGCAATTATAAATGAAGAGATATATGTACATGAATTGCCGATGCAATCGGAGAACACTCATATATATTTGAACAGAATAAACTGAATCGAAAAGAAAATGTGTTTTGTAATAAATTTGACCAGTTACAGGAAATATATTTAATACAAATTGAGAATAATACAGACTTTCTCCCTGTTCTTTGTAAAATTCTAAAATCTGGTTTCGAAGAATTGACACGACGGGCATAGCGCACACAGGAGAAGACTGATAATAAGAAATTGGCTATCACAGCGACATATATTTGTGATAATAAATCATAACAAAACAGTAAGCAGTATTCTGTTTTAGTCCCAATGGAATCTATCACACAACCGACACATTCCTCATAACGACACGGAGTTTCAAAACATAATAAGCGAGATGTTGGGCAACGCAACATTAATGGGTTTTATTTGTACAAACCATTACCATTTGTTGGCAACAATTTGCGGCATACGCGTTCTAGACTAGTTAATTTACACGAACAGTGTATGCTCCAGTAAAACTCGAATGACCCACAATTGTTGAATGAACTAATTGTTATGCACTAACTTTGTGTGTGAAACGAGTTTAAACAACGAGGAAGAGGAAGCAACACGGCGCGATCGAATATTAGAACGAACAGCAACACCTAAAACTTATATCAACTGATAAAAAAGATCACGCGTATGAGGTATTCTACACTGACGAATGTGATTATAGACGAAATCAGACATGAACATTCGCGTACGGTTACTAGTTTCCACCGCGAGATACTCCATTTAGTTTGTTATACATGCATATACATAATGTCCGTGTGTTAATTGAACCAGGAACCTTCAAGGAATTGTGGCATTGTTACGATGAGGTATTGCACAACCTTCAATTATTACTATAAGCACTACTAGGTTAATAGGCTAATTCCATAAAGGCAGTAAATACAAAATTATCTACGTAACTGGTAGTCAAATATTAATGATAAACTCATGCGATATTTGTGAATTATTGAATCATTAGAACCACACTTAGACTTATCAAGTATTAAACGACTAGAAGCAAGCACAGTACGTTATCAACATATAAAAGTAAGCACTTGAAATAAAATAAGCATGCAAATTATCCGGAGCCCATAGGACCTAGATGCAAATATTTACGAACAGCCTCATATGTTGCTAGGGATATGGCTGCAGACGGTAGCACTTTGACCAAATTTGTACCCAGGCCTCTATAAAGACCACTTGGCCCATCGGCACGTAGAATTGTGCGAACAAGACCAATGGCGGTAACGCGACTGCCAGCTGGAAGTCGGCCATTCATATATGCACTGCTTGACGAACCAGTTACGAACTGAGCTTGCATTTTGGCGCGTATCAAACTGAAAGGATAGGCTGCTGTTATTCCCACCTGTGTAAAAAGTATGTTAAATTAATAGAGTGACTTAAAAATACCTAAAAACTAATAGATGTCATAATAACAAAGAATTGCACGGTTTTTATCAAACACAACTTCATTTCAGATTAAAACGTATATCATTTCAACGAAAAACATATAATAAACCATGAGTTGATTCATAGTGATTAAACGCTTGCGTAAAAGTAGGCATTAAACACGCGAACTTTGGTATGTCTTTGAACAATTTCATTATCTAGGCATTGAAACAATTACACCATATTCTATTAGTTTTTACTATCTGCTTTTATTGAACCTTAAATTATTTTGTCACTCGATAACCGCTAAATACAAGAAATTTTCGAAGTAGTATCGAGGAAGACGACCATCGGTGTAAAATCGACATAATCATGAGCGTACTTGATTCCTAGTTGCATTTATTGATCACCTATGCTTTCATAGAGATTATAGGCTTTATTAAACTATATAATAACAAGCCCCTTTGGAGACCTAAATTTCCTTGTATTTATATATGCATCAAATAGCTACTTCGATCTTTAATCATAAGACAAGCAAAATCACAGTTAAAAAGAGTGACAGATTATTACAATATCCTGAATACAATTCATGTCCAGCCACACAAAAGTCAAGTGATTAATGTTTCACTGCCATATAACCATAAGGAGTGAAAAAAGTATATAAGTGAATTTAGATAAATTATTATTGAGATTTACGAAAGAGAGAGGAGGCGGTAGAGAGAGAAGGAATACCTTGCTACTATGAGTAAATTTATCAGGATAACTCACAGAAATGAGGCAAACTAAACCTCTCCACAACACCATTATGGCCAAGTTAGCATTCGGGCAAGACGACATCGGGCGAATACAATTATAATTACGCGTAAAAGAATAAAACAAATAAAAGTAGAACTAAATCTCCTGCTTAACACTAGAATACAGATTTTCTCCCATTCAAGTGTATTTTAGTTATTGAAGTTTACGAAAGAGCGTGATCAAGTGACTAATATCTCAAATAGTAGTATCAGGCCACAAGATTTCTGGGAAACCACTTCAAGTTGCGGTCTTGATATAAACACCTGACCCATTAATTACTTACATATGTCAGTATACTATACAATTCTTAGTTTATACAGACATATGTAAGTAATTAATGGGTCAGGTGTTTATATCAAGACCGCAACCTTGATTATAATAATTGTTATCACCACCCGCGCAACCAATGTTCGTTTAACCACTTCAGGTGTTTTAGCCATCTCCTAGAGTTACCTCGGAAACCCAGTAACAGGATGTGTGAGAGTACTGCTCAAACAGAGCTCCAGAATTAAAGATAAACATTAAAGCTATATAAATGCAAGGGATGAGAATATCAATCCAAAAACTAACCATTGTATACTTTTTAAATATTAATTTGAAAATTAACGAAACTCCGCAGTTTTTATGCAACATCTTAGTACCGACAGTGTCATCAACGTACATATCACCAAGCACTTCTTTCAGTCAGTGGAAAACGTAAAATAAGAATTTGAATGATACGTTAATGATTACTATCCATGTTAAATATGCATAGATAAACAGAGATCAGTCTCCCGTAAAATAGAGCCTGTAGGCATATAACAAGACAATAAGGTTTTTCTATTTCATCACTCAAGGAACAACAAAGACAGTGGTGTCCACTTCGTGCATCAAGGAAAATTTTACGCTCCGCTGCTAAGCATGTGGTCATCTTTTCCTTTCTTTCTATGCAGAAGGTGTGTGCCAGTACGAAGGATGATGAAAGATATCGGCAGCACCGACTGGACGAAAACATTTTCAAGAGAGAGAAGACTGTATTCATTTAATACCAAAAGGATTCAATGGGACGCGGCAGGGAAGACCGGCCCTGACCCACTATTCATCAGGCTGAAAATTTCAATGACTACTAGCAAATTTTCTAGTTATATGTCATCGGTATTTAACATTGGTACAAACAGTCTTACAATTGTTTGAGATAAAATTTAGCTGAGAAATTGGTTGCATTGCAGCCAATGAATTGATATTGAACATGGAGAATCTATCATGAGGCCCAAAACCACAGATTTTTCACGTGCAGCAAGTATATATTAGCAATACTGAAGTAGAGTTAGAAGATTCCAAATAAAATAAAAATATTTTCTCAAGAAGTCTAAATATTAGACATGCACACCAAAAAATAAATATAATTTCGGTGAATAGTCCACAACATAAATGAAAATTATAATTCAGTCAAGCTATGGAAATTAATAGTTGATGGCATAAATAATAAAAAAGACCACGCACCATTGAAGCTAATGCTGCCATAAGTGGAATCACCATTGCCGGTGGATGCTGCAACGAATCATAATGCTCTTGTAGACGTATCTTTTTTCGATATTCCACTTCTTCAATGTCACTGGATAAAGCAGAATGATGGGCTTGACTTCTTCCAGATTCGTCTCCACCAATGCGATGATTTAAGGAATTTCGTGAAGATCCTTTCTTGCAAGTTGATGAAGCCTCTGCGTGGGACGAATGCTGATCTGACTGAACGCAGGCTAGCTCGTCATCAGTTGGTGCACTTCTCATAAAACAGCTAATGTAGGCTGATTTAAAACGCTTCACATTTGACATTATATGAAATTTAGAGGAAAAATATAAAATAAATGATATGCAGTATAGACGCTGGCTGATTAAAAAAAGAAATTGGAAAATTGTATCGAAAAAGTCAAAATAGCACCGTCAGTACGAATGGCTTGGGCCTGCCGGTCAACAAAACTGAAATATCAATGGGTATGGGTCAATTTATCGTTTAGCAAATAATGAATAAACAAAACCGCCCAGCGAGTTCCAGAAGAGGCTAAGTTAATTGAGCAGAGTTAACTAGGCCTCTTCAGCAGGCCAAGTTTGTCGCTACACCAAAACAGATTTTCAAATATTCAACAATCATTTTGTCAGTGGGGGTATGGCACGGCGTAAGCAAAAGTCCAATTTAGTGAATAACATCCTGTTAAAAAATTAGTGGCCTACCCATCTTTCAATTTCAACCATCCAACGGATTTGCTTAGGTAGCCTGGCGAGCACGATGTTTAATTGGCTTTCTCAAGCAGTGCTGCATCAAGCGCAATATACGTTTCATAACAAGATTCGGTATTGATGGTACATTGAAAAGTCGTGCAACAGACTTGATCGACTGACCAACAGTTTCAGAGGCAATTAGCTTCAGACAGTACCAGATTGGAAATTGCTAAGTGCAATTAATAACTCTCTAGAACTAGTATTCCTTTACTGTCAATAAAACAGCATCGTCAGCGTATTAGAGGTCAGCAAACCGGCTATCCTCACCAACCTCCACTCCGGAGACTATTGAAGTGATCTCAGGAAAAAATGCACCAAAATACCGATTGTGAAAAGCGGGAGCGATTACACATCCTTCTCGAAAACCGAAGCAAATCTCGAAAAAATTAGAAAAGTACAGGCTATTGAGTCAAGTTAATAGGCTAAAAATGTAAACTATTATGATCGGAACACTGCCATAAATCCTAATGCACAGAATCTAGAGCCAATGTATAGTCTAAAGAAGCAATAATGCTCCACAACTGATACAACTCAAGAGTGCGACGGAAGACATGAATTTTGTCCCAAAAAGAAAATTATGAGCTTGGGTGCGATCTCTTAGTTTTGAAGCAGATAACGCTAGTTGAAGAATTTTGATTTTAAAAAGAATAACAAACAAATTCTCACGTACTTTCCTCGGAATTTAATTCAGATTCTGGGAATCAAAAGACTGTGGTACGATCCACTAATCGAACTAGTTGAGCACATTTTGTGCACTCTCGTGTCCTCGGTGGCGGACAGCCATAGGTTGCCAAAATTTGGTCGATCTGAATACGATTACACATCTTCACCCCAATGACATGAGTTACATCTCTACATCTTGTACCAAGGTGCTCCTCATGCTACTGGTAAATTTAGCTAACCATAACCAGGTACACAGTAATACTATCATCAAAACATTTTTAGCCACAATATAACTACCTGCTCCATTATTTACATACATCAGTCAGTATCAACTTTGCACTTTATAATGTAGAAAAAGCAGTTCATCCAGTAGACCGGTTGCGTCCTTATTGGAAGCTCATCACATACTGTCCAGAATTTACCGCGAACAGTACGTGATGAGTTCCCAATAATGGCACAACCGGTCTATTGGAAGAACTGCCTTTTCTACAGTTTACACTAACAAATGTATGTACATAATGGGACAAGGGTTTATATTAAGATCGCAACCTTAATTTAAATAAATGTTGTCACCGCCCTCGCAAATAATGTTCTTTTAATTATTTAAGCCATAGTCATTCTTTCTTCAGCTTCATTTCCACCGCAGTCTTGACCCAGTGTAGTGTTCAAATCACCCGCAGTCATCAGAATGATCGAACGCCACTTTCAATTAGAGGTACAATCTGGTAACATTTTAAATAAATAATTAATTTCATTAGCAAAATGATTAACAGTTGGCACGTACATGTTTAAGATTCCAAGAAACCAGTTGTATACGCAAAGCCTAACATAAGCAAACGATGATTTATGGCTCTATGGTGAAACAAGGATTTTGCTCCCACACACAGTAGCAGAAATGCAAAATTATACCTGGCTACATCACTCCTGAATTGGGATGAGAGAAAAATGAACTTTTCCTTTGAATTAAGCCTGAATGTGGAGTTTTCAAATTAATTATGGCTCTTGGAACTAAACTTTGATAGAACAGCGCATAATCAGTTCGCCATCCGTAAGACTGATTGAGCTTAAGTGGCCCACGAAGTACAGAAAAAGCTGTTGCAAGTCCACCGTGTATATTTTAGTGGGCATTCAGATACAGTAGAAAAGAGGTAGAGTCACCACACGCCTTAGTCTATTTGCCTCCGGAATTCGTGCATGTGAGAATGGTTCGTTACGAAAACTACGTCGTAACAGAGGCTCATCAGGCATTGACGTAGCACTAGTTGAAGGTTTTAAGCAATCATCGTTAATGATACATTTGTATAAAGAAGCATTTCCATCGCACAAATAAGAACAGCATCCTCAAACATGACTTGACAACGTGGGTGTTTCACCGGTTATAAACTTTAATTTCTCTTCCTCGGACAAATCGTTGTCTGCAAAATTCACTTGCTTTAAATTTAAAACCATAGAAACAAAATGAGATTTGCAAACATCATATGTCTTTCGGAAACCCATATTCATT
Organism: Eudiplozoon nipponicum; assembly: GCA_029291075.1. NCBI lineage: Eukaryota > Metazoa > Platyhelminthes > Monogenea > Mazocraeidea > Diplozoidae > Eudiplozoon > Eudiplozoon nipponicum. The sequence continues at coordinate 74,591 of JAQBSW010000690.1, forward strand.
TCAATATAAATTTAGCATCCGTTTTCCAATAATGAGGTATATCATTAATGAACAATTCAAACCAATGTTAATGTCTAATCATTAATCTAATTCCTTAAAACAGCTTAGAACTGAGCTATGACTTGTATTTAATAACAAAAATTCAGCAGCAGAGTTCATCATAATAATCACAGACAGCGATACACCAACCGATAGTAACTGATGCTTCAGTAATATATAATCATGGGAAAAATAAAAATAACAAGTAAAAATGTGATTATAGTGCCATAGATGATTTTTTAAATATTAATGGAGTGATTGACGAAGAAGATGATCAAGTTCCGATGAAAATATTTACCTAGATAATACATAGAATGAAGCAACCTAGGCCACTGCACAACACCATTACGGCCAAGTCAGATTTAAGAAAAGGCGACATCAACAATAGTTTTCTTAAGGTTGCAGTGTATCACATCACAAACACGACCGAACCTCGCAGGTAACTCTGTTCAACTAAGAAATGAAGCTTAAGAAGATTATTCTCTCACAAATCTGCAACGAGATCGCCCCTGAGCCCGATTTGATGCTGTATCGCGCAGTGTCTAACCAAAAACTCTGATGCGCATGTAGACCCCATCCTGGTAGACGAGCGGGTCATACATTACCCAATAGGATTGTAGCTGACATTAGCTGTTTCTGACCTAACAAAATGTGTCCTGCTGGCTAAGAGAATAACGCTCTAGTTGTCAATCGAATTGAAGGCATACGTAAAACGTGATTGAACTAGTGCAGTTGATGGAGCAGTCCATGGCAGTCTAACGAGCATTTGTTGGCCTAGCTAGAATTCCGTCTACGTATGTCAGCGTTGCTAGTTCGTTTTTGGTAAACTATATTGTTTATGCTCTCAAACAACGATCGGCAAATGCCTGTAAAAGACCAAGTTTCAACAGCGTATAACAAAACTGCACGCACAGAAACATTGTACATACTACCTTTAACGCAGAGCGCGTTTGGAGAAAGCTACTCTAGCTTTCACGACTCTCATTTTCTCCTTGCCACTCATATTATCTAAGTTATTGATATAGATACCACGACATATAGACTTATCAACTACGTCCAGATCTTAACCTTGTAAACCAGGGTTGATGTGAGTGGCGGGAGGTCCTGTAAAAGCATCTTACATAGATAGGGTGCGAATTTCATACCGAAAGACAGAACAACATCTGCAAACCTTTACAAAGTGACCAGGGCAGAAGCTCAGTTGTCAAATAATAATACAATATCGTCTGCATAGTCAAGATCAATTAATCTACTTTCTGGGAGAACCTCCTTGCCTGTATCCTGAGTGGAAATATTATTAAAAAATCTTTATTATTGGTAAAATAGACATCATTTACTGACCCCACTGCTAGAAGCTAAATTTTGTGATAATTAACTGTGAACTCTAATACAGCTATATTTGTTATTTTAAATGGCTCGTATATTTGCAAATATCGTGAGCATAACACTTTCCCACAGAATATAAAATAGAACATTGCGATCCACTAAGTCAAATGGGTCTTCGAGTTCTCGAAAGAATGCTACTATAGGACGTCTATATACTTGTCGCTTTTCGAGTAATCGCCTTATTTTAATCCGGCTCTTTCTTCACTAGTATGTGCTTCACGTGAAGCGACGAGACAACGTCAGATAATTGAAGCAAATAACCTAGATAAGACTGGAGTATTGCGTATAGCACAATGGCCATCACAAGAATTCCGATTACCTTTTGGAGGATATGAATGATAGTCGATTTGGTGCAAGCAACCAACAAGGTCTCCTAATTCCATATAGAAAGAAAAACAGCATTCAACGCCCCAAAAATTATGTGGCAGTCATCCTTAAATAAGGTCAAAAGCAAATTATTGGAGCCTATAACTTTACGATGTTTAAGAGATAGGATTGTATTAAATCTAACTTTGATTGTTGTTCAAAATAAGCTACTCGTTGTTGACAGGGGCATATTTTCGAGTAACGGGCCTGATGCAGGCGTCTGAGAAAATCTATTTCTTATATGTTCAGTCCATCAAATCAAGACACACATTTTTTTGGTTGTTAGATTATTGTTATAACCATTTACTGTTTAGCTAACTTTTAGTTGCCACCAGCTTGTTGTTGGAACAAATCTGCTATTGCCGGTTATGAACTCTTCTTTTATATCTTCAGCCTTTCTGGTCCAAAAGGATTTAAGATCAAATTTCAGACGGTAACTCTACAAGAATTACTTTAAACCAAGCTAGCAAGAATTTTGCGTCCAGTTTCGAGAATCTCCACATACTTTTCAGAGACCTAATACCAGAGGTATTGGTACATAAAAGAGAACTTTAAAAACGGGCGGACGAAATAAAGCTCCAGGAAAGAAGACATATTGGAAAGGCGTGTCGGCTAAAAGAGGATGATAACGAGATCCGGTTTAACAGAGAAGCTTTATTGCCACAATATAAATCAGATAAGTGAAACACTTAAATACTGTTTGTTGCGAAGAGCTAATATATATGCAGGTATGTATTAGGTTTTGCGAACCTAGTAACAAATTAGTTCAGTTGTGACCAGAAGGATAAACCAAAGGCAGCATGAACGGAAAGTATAATCTCATGCACATTCGTTTCGTGCTTACTGGCGACTCATCAGTAGGAGCCGGTATTACGCCCTTTAACCACTATATATTTGGTAGAAGAATGTGGAATAATAGGACGGTACAATCTCCTAGACGAATGTTTAAACCTGTAATAGTGAAGCTAACATAATCTAAAGTCAACGACAATGCGACTTCAATGCTAACTCACACTATATAATATATATACCGAGTCTGTAAAGGATACTAACACTATGGCTATTGTGTTAGTAACTGATACCTTTTTTAAAATCGATGAGTACCGGATACTAACACTATGGTTTCCGAGTCGGTACATGATACCAACCTGATGGATATAAATTTAGGCTAAAGTTCACCCAAATTGAGAATTAAAACAATTTCCGAACACCTGTTACTCCAGTTAAACCATACACTCTGGCCTTCATCGATATCAGTTATCACATTTCGCGGTAAGCATGACATCATTCAATTCAATATATTACAGTTAAATACTGTTTGTTGCGAAGAGCTAATATATATGCAAGTATGTATTAGGTTTTGCGAACCTAGTAACAAATTAGTTCAGTTGTGACCAGAAGGATAAACCAAAGGCAGCATGAACGGAAAGTATAATCTCATGCACATTCGTTTCGTGCTTACTGGCGACTCATCAGTAGGAGCCGGTATTACGCCCTTTAACCACTATATATTTGGTAGAAGAATGTGGAATAATAGGACGGTACAATCTCCTAGACGAATGTGTAAACCTGTAATAGTGAAGCTAACATAATCTAAAGTCAACGACAATGCGACTTCAATGCTAACTCACACTATATAATGTATATACCGAGTCTGTAAAGGATACTAACACTATGGTTTCCGAGTCGGTACATGATACCAACCTGACGGATATAAATTTATGCTAAAGTTCACCCAAATTGAGAATTACAACAATTTCCGAACACCTGTTACTCCAGTTAAACCATACACTCTGGCCTTTGGTTGTTAGATTATTGTTATAACCATTTACTGTTTAGCTAACTTTTAGTTTCCTCCAGCTTGTTGTTGCTATTGCCGGTTATGAACGCTTCTTTTATATCTTCAGCCTTTCTGGTCCAAAAGGACTTAAGATCAAATTTCAGACGGTAACTCTACAAGAATTAATTAAACCAAGCTAGCAAGAATTTTGCGTCCAGTTTTGAGAATCTCCACATACTTTTCAGAGACCTAATGCCAGAGGTACTGGTACATAAAAGAGAACTTTAAAAATGGGCGGATGAAATAAAACTCCAGGAAAGAAGACATGTTGGAAAGGCGTGTCGGCTAAAAGAGGATGATAACAAGATCCGGTTTAACAGAGAAGCTTTATTGCTACTGAAATTACTGGATCAGAGAAGCGTGAAATACGAAATCGGTAAATGTCCTTATAAAGCAAAATAATGACAGTTCTGATAATCAGGTATTTGCTCAAGAATCTCAGACATTTAAAACGAATTAGCTGACTCTACTACATAAGTTCGTTACATCTTGATGACTAGGCATGCCACATTTAAGTTAAAGTCAGGAAAAATAATAGACTCCACTATGATCCTCGATAGTCAGTTTGCCGTCGTTCTCTGATGATGATCATGGAAGGTCGAAACGTGTCAGTGCGTTGCTGGTGGCGGTAGTTTTGTTATGTTGTTCGACGACTGGTTAAATACAGTGGGATTGGTGTTTATTTCAAACTCACAAACTTGAGTTAAAAAGTTATTGTTAAATAATAGACTGTTTCGTCTTGCAATTCCGTTTGCATTCTAAGTTCTTGGTGGAGAAGATAATAAAGAACAATTCACAAGTTCATCTGACGAGGATGCCAAAAGCACATACGTCGGCTATGTTATAGATGTGATGATCAACACAAGAGATATGTAAAACTAATTGAGAAGCTAAATGGAAACTAATGAATTTCGAGCGCAGGCGTAGACCAAGTACCAAGTCTAGCTGCATTCGACAGTATATCAGCCTCCTTTGCAGATGGAACATGGGGCACCACAGTGTCGCTAGAATTATCACTGATTATCATGTTTAATAAAAGCTAAAAGATAGATCAATTATATTTTATTTAGTTCCCAAATATGTAAATATAGTATCAATTTAAAACTACTAAGTTATAGCATTTTGTGCATTATTCAAGAGAATAATCAATTGAACAAAATAGTTCGACTGGAATTATGATTTCGTTGGCCACCAATAACTGATGCAACTTAAATGTGTACAAGACTACTAGAGATGAGAATTACATATCTCATTTGTCTTTCCTTATACAAGAATCGCGATTTGATCCTCGATAGTCAGTTTACCATTGTGTTCTGATGAACGAAGGTCAAAACGCGTCAGAACGTGTGACTGACGGTAGTTTAGCTATGTTTTACGACTGGTTAAATACAATGGGATTGGTGCTTATATCAAGTTCGCAAACTTGATTAAAGAAAAATACAACGGGATTTGTGTTTATTTGAAACTCGCAAACTTGATTTGAAAGTCTTTTTCATTACTCGCGCAATTGATGATTATTAAATTTGATTACTTATACACGTGTGAAGAAAGCTGCCAAAATATTTTGTTCATGGCGGCATAGACGTGCTGTGGTCGAAATTTTGAATTATGTTCAATGCATGCCAGGCTGTCCAATATACACACTGCGGTTTGATGCAAGCTCGTCAATTTGCCATCGTATTATGATAATCATCGAAGATCGAAACGTGTCAATACGTGGGACTGATGGTAGTTTTACTGTTTTGCAACTGATTAGATTTAATGGGATTAACGAATTTTTATCACCACCAGCGCAATCAAATGTTGTGCAATAGTAAAATAGAATGTTTTCAATCTATGTGGCTGATTAAATAAATATTTGATGCCTGAAATAGCAACTGTTTCCATAAGGCTTTTCACTTAACTTGCAAAATAGTACAATTTTCATCGGTGAAAACTGTTTTACTTTACTGTACGACTAGCAACAATAACTATATTGAATTAAATCATGCTCGCAATAAATTCTTCCTCCAACTATTTTGGACAAATCAAGCGGGAAAATCTGCATATAAACCGCTATACAAGGAAAATTATACTTAAATATGCATATCTACAAATAAGTGCAAATATCTACGTATACGAATAATACTACATATAATTACACCAGTATAACCTGAAAATGCGCTGACACATAACCATGAAAACCAGGTTATCATGACATCTAAATGAATGTTACGTCTCCATTTCCAATGGGGGGTTACGTGTATTACCTTCGTTAGCCAATGAAGGAAATTCTTGTTGCATCGTTCCTGAAATAAATAATTTGCTGGACAGAGCGACATTTATGCGATCGGAGTTCTTCTACATTTTCACTCATTGATATTTGTCTATGCACAAGTTCCTCCAATGTCACCCATGTTGAGATTTCAGGAGACACAATTCATAATACATACGAATCTTGTCTTTCAAGAATGCAGAAATTGGCACGTAAGGTCCATTTAAATAGACCACGTTATACAATTCTTGAAGTCAACCATTCTCATTATCTACCTAACTGGATTAATATTGAAGTATTTCACGAGAATAATTTCAATCTACTGGTAAAACAAATAATGTCATTTTCTACGTTTAATTACTTCTATAATCATATTCAGCGGGCAATAGTTAGTCAACTTCGAAATGGTAGCATGAACCTTTTCGAGTCTAATTGAATACAGCCACCATTCCATTTTATATGAAGCCTCCAGCTCGGATTAACCATGAAATAACACTGTGTTATATGGGTAGTGACGGAATAAGAGTTAGCGTTGGTTGCCAGATTCTAAAAGAAGGGAACCGCTGAATACAAACCATTTTCACTAATAATGGGCGACCTAGTGTTCTTCTTCAGCCCACATATAATCATGAATAGCACGAGCAATAATCAATCTATACTGCATCGGCCTAAACGCAGGATAAAAATTTCGCCTCATCCGCCGACTCGTGCAGAGTTGATATGCGAAATAAGTCTACTGCAGACACTTTAATCTCCAATTTTGCTTCTTTTTCGTTAATTGTCTCTTCTCTATTCAACAAAAGCACTCTTATAAATTTTATGAATAGGGTGTATGTTAATCATATCACTAAGCTGAATGTCTGATTGCCAAATATCAAAAACAATTCACGTAAACTACAATTCATATAACCTAAGTTAGACCGCCATGAAATTCCCACACTTAAAATGTAAGATACTTCTACAGGATCATCTGTCCATAACGTCAACACTGCGGCTTCAAGGTGGAGATATGGACGTTTTTGATAGGTTTATATACATTGGCAGATCTACGAATCGCTCAGGCTAGTAGTGACGAGGTCAATATAAGAATTACGAGGGATAGAGTATTTTTCTTTAACCATTTCCATTTATCGAAAAAAGTTTGTATCACAATTTTACACAAGGTTAGTGATTACAATGCATCTGTACGTGAACTATTACTATACGCAACTTAATATTGGTCGTTTAGAGTCGACAATCTTAGATGCCAATGTTTTTAGGATGCATAACCCCTTCTTCATCAAATAAAATAGGCTCCATCACTCGCGTTGGCTCGATTATGATTCACGTCTTTAATTCGATTGCCCAGGAGACCAACATTCTCTAACCCAGCGCCAGATTGGCGTAAGAAACAAGGTTGACAGATTTGGAAATGGCAGAAATAGCTAGTCAGTTAAAATCCAATCGGGTAGCATAGGATAAGTTTGTCTAACAGAATGGGTTCCACATGCAGATACCTGTACCTCCGCAACAATGCATCAGTGACACAATTCCTAAATGTTGAAGTACTTCTTTGCTGGATGCTTTCCTGTATGTCGGTATGTATATATTTATGCGTGTATGTGTTCATGTATGTCTGAATTTAGGAGAAGGTATGTAAGTATGCATGTGCACATATAATCATGTGCCTATATGTAAGCATTTATGTATCTGTATTTATCAATGTAGTTGTGAATCTGTGTATGTATGTACACATGTGTGTTTGTATGTATTTATTCATGCTTTCGCCACATATATAGGTAATACAATTAAACAATCATGGTGGTAACAATTCTTTAAATCAGATTTGCTAGCTTGAAGTAAACACGAATCCCATTTTATTTAACCAGTCGTCGAACAGCATAGAAAAAATACCGTCATTGTTTATGTATGTTTTAACGAATATTGCTGACTCGCAACAAAAACTTCGAGTGAAGAAAGAGCTATGGAGCGGACGTCTGCAGAAAACCAGGTTGGTCAAGGCAAACCTTGTCCGTTCTTATCGAATACAGCCATCATCCCGTCTCATGTAAAGCCACAAGAACGGTTTAATTACGAAGTAATACTGTCTTATATGGGTAATGACTGAATTAGAACCAGCTTGTCGGACGCGAAAAGCAAATTTCGGTTGCGGAAGGAAACTTTGGCCACTAGTGCCTGAACAGGTAGTGTTAGCCAGCTTTGATTAGCAGACTTAGGAGGAAAATTTATTACATAAGTCATCTCCACTGGGAATTTCCAACATAGAATAATATTACGCCTCACATATATCCATGAATACTACGAAAAGTAATTAAGTAACACTTTATCGGCTGAAGTACGTGATAAAAAGTGTCATTTTATCTGCAGAGTCATGCAAGTTGTAGAAGATAATTCCAGCTACTTCAGAGATAACCAATTGTACCTTTTCTCATTTACGTTCGTCCTAGTCTCAATCGAGCAAAAACACTTTTTGATGCAATGAATGAGGTGGGCGCTGATCAAGTTACTGAGCCCAATTTCGTATTGCGAAATATTAAAAATATTTTAGATAAATCACAGTTTATCAAACCTAGCTTAGCTATTCACACCAGCGCATTTAATGAACAACATAATGCTTTATCGCGTATATTTTATCAATTATAAATCAATACATGTTGCGTATCCGAAACTAGAATCCAGGTTCCTACAAGTATTACAGAACTGTATGCACCATTCTTATCCACGTGTTTTTGGGTTTGAACTTCTAGGATTCCACAAAGCTGTCTAAAGCCGGACAAGGGGGTCGGTAATGATCTTTGTTCAAGCACTGAAAATTATCGAATTGAATGAATCTTGTAAACAATTGGCTTTTGGGACACGCATAAGTTAGTCCCCTGAAACCGATGCCAAAAGCATTAATCAACGTTGTGTTTTCATCATATCTGCATACGTTCCAACCGAATGCAGCGCAGATGACACCAATGACACCTACTACTTAGATTTTTTTTAAACACGGACGAGAATTTCAAACACACTCCTTGTTATAGGTTAAATAAAAAACGGATAAAAGACGAAGAATTTCATGAGGGTGGCAAATACACTGTAACTCAAATGTTCTAGATTTACACTCATTTGCTGGAAAGCTAATTAATAATAAGTCTTTAATATGTATTATAAAACCTGAGAAAATTTATTTTCAACGAAAATATTAAGATATCACATAATCAAAATCAAATTCCTGATGGTAAAAATTCGAATATAGTTTTGATAAAGATAATATCCGCAAGGAAAAAACAAGAAACTGCTCGGATAGCATTGCAGATCTCTATAGAATCAGTCATTGAATCACTAGACAACAAGCTCCTGATACTCCAGGTTATATAGATATTTGTAGATCCATTACAGCCCGAAAGGCCTTCTTGACTCTTTCAGGACTAGAAAGGCTAAAGAGTTGGAAGAAGCGGTCGCATCATGTAACAAAATTTGCTTCGAATAATTAGAATAACAGATTTGATAAAACTAACAGTCAGCGAAACCATCATTGATCGCAACAATAATCTGCTAAACGATAAAATATTTCGTCGTGGTCTATGAGTAAAGAACACTAAAACCAATTCGTTTAGGCAGCTTCATCAGTATGGAACGCGAATCTCGAACTGCCGTCCCAGTTAGAAATAGGATATGCAATCTTATATATAAAAAGCTTCCGGTTCGGACAACCAGTTGTAAACTTGAAGAATTACGTAATAATTGATTGAGCGTTTGGTGCGAACAATTCATTAATCAAATTAACGAACATTAAATAAACACCAATCCCATTTCATTTAACCAGTCACATGACATAGCGAAACTGCCGTCAGTCATCTGTACTGAATAAACCAGTAAGCATACGCACTTAAGATGATCTCAGAGGAACTTACATCATAAAGTGCTAATTCTATGCCGGCGTACGGAATGATGCCAATTAGATTTACTATGTAACCGCAGTAGAAAGCACGCATCCCGCCTTCACGATAAACAGCAGCCGCACAAGCCCAAATGTTTGCAAACTGACCAGTTCGACGAAGAATCATTCGCGTCTTCAATACCTTAACAACGAAAACAATAAATGATAAAATGAAGAATGAATGTCTCTAGAGCATATTCAAATAAATAGAAATAGATTTTTCTAAACATTTTAATAAGTACAATTGGGCTCGTTTACACTTTTTTTATAAAGTCATGCAAGGAGTATAATTTACAGCGTCTGTGCAACAGATGTAGCGTGTATGATGCATGTTTTCGCACTGCCCAACATTAATTGGCATAGAATGCAATGCATTTATTGCTTAAAGCCGACTGCTATTGATAAGTAGCCATTATTTTATAATTAGTTTTTTTAAAAATATATTATTGATTTTGGCAATAGAATATTAAAATGAAAAAAGTAAAAAAAGACTATTGATCTCAAAAATTTTATTGGAGGGTAAAGGTGTTATTACGCGATAGTGCGAAAGTTACATGGAAGCTTTATTGGCGATACTAAATGGCATCGTAAGTAGCACAAAAGCCAAATATATTTATTTCAACTTTCATGCATATTCGCAAATACACGTTACTTCGATTTTACCAGTCATATAGTTACATGCACAGTATGATCTAAAATAATAAAAAACTGGATCTGATCTTATTTCAAGTACAAAATAGTAATCGTCTTCATATGCAAAATTAATTTTCGATTTATTTTATAGAAAAACAAAAAAGCACGCATCCGCTACCATGTGAAAGTATGAATACATTAAATCTGTAAACGGTTCAGGCAATTCTAATCATAATAATTACATTCACTAAAGTACACAGTTCTAAATACTTGTTTTTCACAACTTCACTTCAAAGCAAGCACAATACTTTCTTTCTCGTTCCCTCTATCTAACGCTCCTTAACTCTTTTTCTTCATTTATCTTATTCTCTTCCCATCGTTCTTTTTTTCATTTTAACACCAAGCTTGAACAATCATTAGTAATCACAAATAAATTATTGGCTTGTAAAAAATGAGCCCGATTACATTTGTAAAAGTATGATTTAAAAACCCGTAATTTCCTAGCATAGTTAAAATATCGATAGCACCTGTAAAACGCCAACTATGCACCGACCATACACCGAATAACGATGTAATTTTGTCGGTTTTGGTTAGCATCTAACAAAAGCAGAGAATAGGTTTATAAAAGTAAAGTAGTTATCTCATGTCTAGCAGACCCTCAATGACGTAATAGACACAAAGAAAAAAACTAGATTTAGAAACGCCAATAAAGACTGTTGATAACCAGGCTCATGATTAACAAACATAAAATGAATAAAATTTCCTAGTCGACAAGTCATAACACGCATTTTTAAATACTGATACCCATTAATTTGAATAATTCAACCATGAAGAGTATTTTAAATTGAAAGATCATGTATTTTCAATAGAATATAGAGAGTAATCTAAGTATATCGTGCAATGTGTTCCAAAAGAGCGCAATCCTATAAGCTAAACTTAATTAAGACTCAACAATGCTCCTGTTTACCGCAGAATTACAAAAGAAGATTTCGAATCTAGCTTTTTTACAAGACAGTGCTCACTGCAGCTTGATCTAGCAACCACAATCGAATATTTTTGCATAGATATGACAGCGCGGATATAACTCTACCGCAGTTCTATCTGCCAGAATTGACCAAGTAGCCTGAGGAAACATAAATGGACTAACAAGGCATTACTCAACAAAGAACACAATGTCGTTAAATATATGCTACGGGAATAATGCAATGAAAAACAACAGAATAGAACAGGCCGGCTGATAAATTTTTCTCTTGAATAACACTTGCTGACGCTCAGCAGACACTGACAATTGGTAGAAGCTATAGTCAGAGACATTTTTAAATACGTCAATAAGTGATTCGCGTTAGACAAGCAGATTAGGCTCTAGAAATGGTGCCGGCCCTTCCACGTTTTCCGTAGTCCTACAATCCGATTTTCCGGTGAAGAGCTCTTCTCTCAGTCAGTATCAGATTGGTGACCTAAGAACAGAATTTGATATTGTAAGTGATTGAAGTCAACCTCAATCAAATTGAGTAGTATAGAACCAGTTCGTCTAGCATGATACGATCCATGTGCTCGCCATAAGTCTTAGTTGTAAACTTGACATGTTATGTCATAGAGTCATGTTAATTGGTGGTCTTGTTGCAAGTTTCTAGTAGGTAATCTTCCTGATGGTTATTTTAGATGGGCAATGTTAACTGCGGAGTTCGGTAGCAAGGAAGCTGTATTGCCTTCAAGTTGAATATGTTAAGGTTGTGTTTGGTAAGGTCCAGATGACCTTGCTTTGTGTTGGCAATGTATGCCTCCTCATTTAGGATAGATTCTCTCATTCCTAGATCATTATTCTTATCACGTGTACAGAATTTTGTTCGAAATAATTATTACTATTGCTTATTTTACCAAAGGATATGTGACAACAACGCTTTTGTATTGCTTTATGCAATAACGGCGAATGACACTGAGTAGCACCAAAATATACTTTATTAAAAGAATCAAACTTTAGTGGCTATAAAAATCTATGGCAGGATCCAGTGGTTATAATATCTTGTCAAAGGTAGGTGCGTCTGTCATTTAAAGTAATATTGGAATTGACGCTGAAGTTTTAAAGTTAATTTTATGACTTACACCGCGTATTTTTACAATTTGGTTGGATGCTCTACAATTTAAAAGATGAACGACCATCACCTTCAGGACTTTGCTTACAATTAGCTCCAATTGGACATTATTCTTTAATACTTCTTTTCGTTTATCATTAAAAGGGGTGCATAAAATGGCGGTTATTAGTATTACTTTCTAAAGGATAAAAATAGATTGTTTCTGAGGCGTTTATGAAAAAACGTGCGGATGAAAATTCTAGCCTCTACTGATATTCAATAAATTATTAAAACTACTTTTCCTATTTTAGACTTTATACTTAATCAGGACAGTTATTATTTAGCAGCCTTGCTGAGCAAAAATATATAGGATAAAGGTGGAAAACTTACAAACGACAAGAGAAAATACAAATAAAGAAGCCGTTTTGAACCTATGAACAGTGTTAAATAACCTAAAGTTTACTTTTAAACGGAAAATGCACCGTTTTAAAGTAATGAGCAGCATCGAGCATTTGCTAGCACTCGTCTGCTCATTAAACAATTAGTAATCTATTATATCATCCGCAAGAAAAAACAGTCGTAAATGGTTGCAACAAAAATAAAACAAATTCCAAATTAACACAAAAAGCCGACTCCAAATTTAAGCTAGCAACATCATAATCAGATAGGTAATAGCTAACTTGCAACGACAAGGAGAAAATGCAAAAGGCAATTTGTAATTGTGATGTGTAAAACGTGCAGCCAGTTTGTGAATTCAATAAAACGGCCATCTAATACGTTAAACGGATTATTACATCTGAAGACACAGAAAGTTAATATAGAACCAAAATATCTCTGGTCACTCTTTGATGTGTTCATTACATCTAGTCGAGAAGCGTCGATTGCATCGGTTAAGGCAAAATCTTAGATGAAAATTTCTGTATGCTCCTCGTCAAACCACTAAGTCATTTCCAATAAAAGTCTGGAACCACAGCAAAAGTAGACTAGCGTTTTGGTGATCAATAAGAATTATTCACAACATAGATCACCTGATGTTTTCACCACTCAAGAAAAGATGTTGGCGAAAATCCGGCAGTACATAGGCTCGTGATTTTAAAAATTATGATTTATTGGATTAGGCTCTACTTTAAACCTAAGTGTGTTCTAGGTTTCCACTTATGCATTGGTGTACAAATGTAATAAAAATTTAAAGCTAGCGTCAATTCAAGTTAACATCGCACAAATACATGTGTGTTCCTTACTGACTTGGCATTAGTAAAAGCTTACACATCTCGTGACCTATAAAGGCCGACATAAGGAAATTCAATAAAAACGTAGAATAGAATAAAATAAAAAAATATCCAAAATAGTAACGTTAATAAATTGAAAACTGCACATCAAATAGCGAAAATCAATTCAAATCGCTGGACTCTTCGAAAACATGCAAGAGAAACAAGAAATGTATTTATACATGCAATCGAGAAATATGAATCGATACAAGTGAGATTGTGAAGCCGACCATCTCCCAAATTAAAAGTGAATGCAGAGTAGGCAAGAAAATAAGCGGGCAAATGAAGTCATTTAAAAAATTCTCAGTTCAGCCACTTGAATTTTTATCTCCATAATGCAGTCAGTATCGCTTTCAAACACTGAACGAAACTTGTCGTTACCTATGAATTATAAATAAGATACAAGACCTAAGTCATATGCTCCGGCTTCGAACTTTGGCTGTAGCGATTCTGACAACTACTGGCGAGCGACACAAAGATGGACCCCATCGACTTCGTGAACTGCATTTTCTATCCTATGCTATGTATAATTTAAACAAGAAACCTTATATAATCCAATCCTGTCGTTATAATTTGATTCAATTTCACATCCATGGATGGCATCATATTTATCTTATTATGACAAATCGGGAATGACTATTTGAAACTTTATGTCGATAGAGAAGTCAACCAAAGGAAAAGTAACCAAAACATAAGTAACAGTTACATTTTATACTAAACTAAGCATTTTAAAATGTATAAAAAATAATTGTCAACACTGTCCACTTAACCAATGTAAGCTTATAAAAAGCATAAGCAGGTATACCCCAAAAGATGGCATGTAACACGTGTGTTCGGTAGCGTAGGATTTGAGTTTCAGGACTGAACCAAATGCTCTCGGATTAACATTCCGACCGCGGCAATTCTGGCAACCATTGAAAAGTGTCCAATAAGGACGAAACTAGCCCAGCAAATACGATTCATCATGTTTATACTGACGACACATTTATTATTCAATTTTGTCATTGTACTTTAACATGCATCAGTATAGCCTGAAGTAAACACCAATCCCATTTAATTTAACCAGTAGTAGTTTTGCTATGCTGTTCAACGACTGGTTAAATACATTGGGATTGGTGTTTACTTCAAGCTCACAAACTTGATTTAAGGAATTGTTATCACCAACTGCGCAATCAATTATTTTTTATATGTATTGTCTATATATGCATATGTGGCGAAAGCTACAAACAATTAATGTTCGTGACTGCATAGAAATTGTGCAGCCGACATTTCCAGTCAAGTTCAATGTATGCGAGACTGCTAGAGGTGAGAGCCGCATATCTAAATTTGATTTCCACCTTTTTATTCAATGCGGTTTGATCCTCGATAGTCAGTTTGCCGTCGTACTCTGATGATGATCATGGAAGACCGAAACGCGTCAATGCGTTGCGGCTGGCGGTAATTTTGGTATGTTGTTCGACGACTGGTAAAATACAATGGGATTATGGTTTACTTCAAGCTCGCAAACTTGATTTAAAGAATTGTTACCACCATCCGCGCAACCAATTATTGTTAAATTGTATTGCCTATATATGCATCAGCATAATCAGTAGCAGCATCATCACAAACATCAATACAACATTCTCTACTAATACATACAGGAGAAAAAAATATATATATAATAAATAAATAAAAAATAATACGTATAAATGTAAAAGAGTATTTATCCGCCTTGTCCAATTGAAAATTCGAAATTCAAAATTCATAAACATGAGCAACATACGGCAGCTTTAAAATTTGTTAGCCGTAGTATAATTATTTTATTTAGTAAGCGAAATATACTTGTTAAATTAGATATTGAACTTTATTCTTAATTCATTTTATAAAACGAAAATGTATTTTCATACAGTAAAGATGTTGACTCTGTTATCAGCGTATAGAAAAAGGTCAAATACAGATCAACATAGAAAAACTACCGTCAGTCACGGTAGTTTTGCTATGCTGTTCGACGACTTGTTTAATACAATGTGACTAATGTTTACTTCAAATCTTGTATAATTGTTGTCCGAATCGCGCAAACATTGATTGTTTAAAACAAATCAAATTTGAATGTTATCATATTTAAATAATGTTAGCAAATTTCACATTTATATTCTGGCTAAATTCCCTGATTTTAATAAAATTTTTATTGAACAGAAAAACAAAAAGGATAATGTGCATAGATGCATACGCGACTTGGTGACTTTTTCTCCTGCACTGATAGATCAGTAAGACAGGAGATTATTTTAAAGAATCCATCTGGTCACTCTACTGGACCACTCAAAGAAAAGCCTGGGTAGCGTTCTTATAGTGTGTGTATAATGGCCTCAATTTCACTGTCAGTAAGTAAATAGCACCGCTACTCGCTTTCCATCTTACATTCTCTGAAGCTTGAACATGTTAGCACTGATAATGATAGCAGCAATTAATGTAACCGCCCAGAACATCAAAATTTACTCATTTGAATGAGCGATGACTGTATCCATTTATTACCGATGAGGTACATGAAAAGGTTGTCAAAAGGCTTTCCTAGGACCCACCAGTCATCCAGTTGAAAATTTCTATGGCTATAGACCGGGTCCGATATCTCCACTGTATAAAATCAGATTGCTTAATTTTTAAAATTCTCAGCTCAACAAAATAGTCATAGCGATATTTTGCAATTTTAAGTAATACCAGCGGTAGGAAACTGTTTTAATGCTAATACCTGGATATTTATACCTAAAGGTGTTTCTTTGAAGGTCCTATTCAAAGAATATATTTATACGTTTCGATGCATTTTCCTTCACTCACGGAAAGCGACCGAATTTGCACGCATGTGTTCAATGTACATGTATGCGTAAAGTAAATAAAACAATAGAATTAATGTTAAGAAAACGCTGACAATAATTACTTTAACAATTTACGCGATACAAATTTAAAAAATGAGCCCCAGATTCCGAGGCATACGTGCCCAGGTTCAAGCCCAATCCGCGGAAAATTCTGGACAGTACGTGATGAGTTCCCAATAAGGACGAAACCAGTCTACTGATTCTTAGTTTATACTGACAAATGTATTTACTTAATGGGTCAGATCGCAACCTTGATTATTAATTGTTATCACCGCCCGCGTAACCGAACTTCGTTTAATTAAAACTAATTTAAATGTTCGCAAAGTAGCAATCAGATTCACTTAAAACACAAAGTATCAAAATTAGAAACTGACCTTCCATACTTCGATTAAAAAAGCCAATTCCACGTGTCAAGATTCATGTTTATAGGACATTATATTCCTTGTTTTGAAACGATTTAGATAATCACACTATTTTGATTTAATTGTTTTCATAATTAAGCAAATTTAGCTAACAAGTTTTTACTTAAATGGAGATCACTTCAGTAAACAAATGCAATAAATATCAATATACAAAGATTAAAGCTCAAAAAGTAAAATCCAATAGTTTACATTTCAAACGATGACAAGACGAAATCCGACACAAAACACAGGCCAGTGAAAGCAGCCCGTGTAGGGCCTACAAACACTAGACAGGTGGAGAAAATCCGTACGTATTTATAGCACAAAAACTAGTATCAAGGACTTAAACTAAGAAAGACAGTCAGTGTGCTAGGAAGGATATACACAGACAACGAAAATAAATGTATTCATTAGAGGAAAACGTTCACGTGACTAAATTAGACACAAACGGAAGACATGTATATAACGTATATGGTCTTTATTCTATAGTATGCAAAATAGGTTTTAGACACTAACACACAAAATTCATTTTAAGATAAAACACAATATAAATAAACACACATACATTTTGGCTTAAACACAAACATACACACAGAAACCATTGCGAACAAATTCACTAACAAAATGAATTCGTATTCAAACCATTCAAACGTCAGCCACACTGTTCTTCACCCAGTCAATGCTGATTGGTAAAAATGAAATCAAATGCATGAACAAAATATAATTCACAAAATTCATTAAGGCATACAAACAATCAACGTTACGGGGCTTCATTTGCTTGTTGCAGTTGAGAGCATACGCTTCCTTCAATGAAGGAACTGTTAACAAATGTATATTTTGTGTATGAGTGTATATATGTGTGTGTTTTAATTTATTGTGTACTGATTATATTCAGCGTGTACTTTTATACCGCACATCTGTCGAGATAGTACAGTAATAAAGGCATTCTGTCGTGTGTACGAAATTTAGGACACGGCAATAAGATGTGTCTTTGTCTGAAATTTATGCACACTACAAATTTAATCGTGGAAGCAATGGATTTCAAATGGCCTGATTGATTTTGCCTTCAGAGAAAACATTATGAATAGAAAAAGAGCGCCCGCCAGCATGTAATAAAAACAATAAATAACTTTCGAAATGTTTACATAAAGTCTTATTGAGGAACGACTAGGAAAGAAATAATATTTAATACACCGATTAAGCATTTCTCTCTTGTTGACAGGTCCCGTTTAAGGACGTGATTTATTTTAATCTCCTATCTCAATAACACATTCGTACAACAAATGAAGACAAAAGTCGTTTTTGTGATACTGGATATAGCATAACTGTGTTGTATCTAACACACGATTGCTCTCAGTTTCCCTGTTTATTGTAAATATTTAAGACACCTTCTCTTAAGCCAAATTGCTTGCGAGTAAAAAATTCATCGCGACTGGAATTCTTTGCTTTACAGTTGGTGGTATTTAATAAAACTTTGACAATTTTTGTAGCTTAGCGATCGTCTTTCCTTCGCAAATTTGAGTGATTTAGCGTCAGAAATTCATCCAGATCATACAACCTTTTACTTCCCTATTGCCCTATCTCTAATAGAGTAATCTACTTTAAGTATAAATAGTAGCTTATAATGCCTCATTGACCTTATACAAAATCTATCTAAGAATGTACATTTAAAAAGAAAAACATGCCAAAAAATAAATAATATCTTGAAACAAATCAATGTAAGAGAAAAATAATTTAGGATGAAGTGAGTATAATCTAGATGGAAAGACTTACCTAATCGACACATAGGCATCAAGCCTCCCAGACCTCTACATAACTGAATATAGGCGAAGTCAACGTAAGGACAAGACGGCCTAGGCGATACAAATTCCACTGGGTTTTCACTTTATCGGTTCATAAACAAGGTCAAACCTCGCAGTCAAATATACCAAGAAGATGGCAACCAGATATTTGCAACGAGTTCATAACAGAACACGATAAGATGCCATATCCCACAGAATATCCAACCAGAAACCATAATGCAAATGTGCATCCAAATCTGGTAGGTGAATGAGTCAAATACTAACTAATTTCGCTGGGGTTGACTGTAGCTGCTTTTACCGTGTCTGACACTTTCTGTCCTGTTTCGTTAGGCAATCTAGTTCTGGTTGAGAGAATAGTGATCTGATGAGCAATCGAATTGAAGGCATACGTAAACCGCGACCGAGCCGGTGTAATTTCTAGGATCTTATTCGTTTTTATATCAAGGAGCGCCTATTTTAAGATATAAAAAACACGTCTATACGAGCTATACCCTTCAAAAAACGGTGGTCGAATGCTTGAAAGCGCCTATGATCTTCGACTAGAGCAAAGTCTCAATTGTGTATAACAAAATTTTACGTACACATGGGTTACAAACACAACCTTTAAAAGAAATTAAGATAGTCTTGTTTCAAAATAAACGGAGAAAGTTTTAGAAAGCTACTCTAGTTTTTTCGCTTCTCATATTCACCTCATCACCCATTTTACATAAGTTAATTAAAAAGATAATGAGACATTTGAACCTATCTACTACATCGAGATTTCCAAGTTCGCAAATTTCTTGTATAGCGACAAATTAAAACAGGCACATTTATCAACATTCAAGCTTAAACACACGGTTTTATCTCTTATTGATCTACACAAGACAATACAATGGTTTGGTCATAGACATCCTAATTTCGCACTTATCGTTACAAATGTTAGAAAACCATAGATAGATATGATGACGTGTGGGCTATAAGAAAATACTAGATCGGTCATTCCCATTGCGATAGAATATAATGGTTTAAAATGTTCTCATTTGAAAAATTTCATAATTTAAAAATATATCAAAACTGTATCGATTTGTACTAATTTCAATACATCTATTCAGTTATAGATTTTCTTTTACAACGATAGAGATTTGATGAGATAAATGATAAAATGGTTACCAGCAAGAATGAAATCCAACAAACTGAATCATGGTAGTGAACCTCCGTTACTTTTGATACAAAATTTTATATTCTTGATTTCACAGAAATCGTGCAGCCAACAAATTTAGTCAAGTACAATTTATGCGAGACGCCTAGTGGTAAGAGCCATTTATCTGATTCTCCATATCTTATATATGCATTGTGGTTCTATTCTCGTCAGTCCGTTTCCGTCGTGCTTAGATGATGACCACGTAAGGTAAAAACGCATCAGTAAGGGAAATTAGCATTAATTTTCCTGCTTTGCAACTGATAAAATACAATAAGATTTGAATCTATCTCAAGTTTTAACACTTAACGTAAAATCCTATTATCAGCACTGAAAATCGATAATTG
The DNA here is from genome assembly GCA_029291075.1 of Eudiplozoon nipponicum. Classification (NCBI taxonomy): domain Eukaryota; kingdom Metazoa; phylum Platyhelminthes; class Monogenea; order Mazocraeidea; family Diplozoidae; genus Eudiplozoon; species Eudiplozoon nipponicum. Next base: position 94,950 of record JAQBSW010000690.1, read on the forward strand.
TTTAATTGTATGATTTTCACACGTATAAAAATTGTGCAGCCGACATTTTCTGACAATTAAAATATATACGAGATAACTGTGGGTGACAATGGCATATCTCGTCTTGCATAAATTATATACGCATGGCAATTTGATCCTCGTTAACCAGTTTGCCGTCGTGTTTTGACTATAAAAAGAAGATTTCATAAGCAACTAATCTAAAGAGCGAACTCAGATTTAGGATAACAAGAGGCTCTTGCACGTACGTTGGATAAATTAGAAATCGATATATGTGGCGTACTTGAAACCAGAATGCAGAATCCTTTGAGCATCACAGAAATCTATGCATCATCATTATCTATGTGTTATTGGCTTCAACGCCTTATTACCAACAGTGGTGTTCGCCAAGGCCGTCAAATTTCAAAATTTTTGTTTAATTTAGTAATAGATACCGTTGTGAACAATATTCTTCCATACGATCAGCATAGAAGCGTCGAAGTACCACCGGATTAGTCGTTCTTGACCATGCAAACAATATTGTATTATTATTCGACAATACAGATTATGCTCATACATCCTTGAATAGATTTGCGCTCGTTCTGCCTTTCGGTATGGCATTTGCATCCTCTCTATGTGAGATACTTCTACAGGACATCCCACCGCTCACTTCAACTCTTGGTTTACAAGTTGAAGATCTGGACGTAGTTGAAATGCTTACATATCCTAGCAGCTCTATCAATAACTCAAGCAATTTCTATGATGAAGTGAATATGAGAATCGCGAAAGCAAGAGTAACTTTCTCCAAGCATCGCCATTTATAGTGAACCGCGAGCGTTTAAGTCTGCCTTAAGGTCGTATTTACAATAAATTTGTGCATGCAGCTTTATGACACACTAGTGAGACTTGACAATTTTAGCCTTCATCATCATCATCCTCATGCACGGCCACACAATGTTTCACTGCTATATAACCAAGAGAAACGAAACTAAAAAGAAGAAACTATTTATACTGACATACGTAAGTACTTAATGGTTCAGGTGTTTATATCAAGTTCGCAACCTTGATTATAGTAAATGTTATCACCGCCCGCGCAACCAATGTTTGGTTAATTATATAAATTTTCATTTCAATAGCACTTCCCCACGTAGTGTGGTATCTGTTCAGTAATGACAGATTGGTGATGGTTAGTTGGAGCTTTGCGTCTAAATGGATGCCATATGAGATCCACCTAAAGGAAAAATAGACTAACCAAGTTACATTAGTTAGTATATAACTGAAAATTGTGTGCAGCGTACTGTGCAGCAGGATGGCTCAGTGGTTAGAGCACCAGATTCCGAAGGAGACGTGCCCAGGTTCGAGCTCCGTCCGCGGCAAATTCTGGCCAGTACATGATGAGTTTCCAATAAGGACGAAACCGGTCTACTGGATAAATTGCCTTTTCTACACTATACAATTCTTAGTTTATACTGACATGTAAGTAATTAATGGGTCAGGTGCTTATATCAAGACCGCAACCTTGATTATAATAATTGTTATCACCGCCCGCGCAACCAATGTTCGTTTAGTTACGAAGATGATTATACTAGAAATTGCAACATGATCGCTACTGAGCTCGATTCGAGGCCATATCGCGCATAATTTCTAATAAAAACTATGCTGTGCACATGGAGCCCACCCTGGCAGTCGAGTTGGTCCTATATGACCCAATTTGGATGTAAGTGATGTCAACTGTTTCTGCCATGTCCAAATCTATCCACCTTGTTTCTTACGTCAATCTGGCGCTCGATGGTAGAGCAGAGTTCTACTGGGCAATCGAATTGAGGGCAAACGAATACCTGACCGAACCAACGAAGTTTATGGAGTCTTAATTGTTTTCTAACAAGGAGCACTTGTTTGCAGATCCAAAAAGACTTCTACTGTTGTCAATGGTGGTTATTCGTTGTTGGTAACCAACATGTGCTATACTTTAAAAAAAGCATAGTCGAATGTCTGTAAGCGTCTAATGTCATCAAATCTAAGAGGCAAAGTTTAACTAGCATATAGTAAAACTGCGCGTACAGATGCATTGTAAACACAACCTTTAAGGCAGAGTGAAATATTCACGTTTCTCCATAAATGACGACGATTCGAGAAAACTGCTCTAGCTTTCGCGATTCTCAATCTCACCTCGTCAGACATATTGCTTAAGTTATTGATAGAGCTCCATATATGTATAAACCTGTCAACTATGTCTAGATCTTCATTCTGAAGTCGCAGCGTTGTAGTGAGTGGTTGGTGATCCTGTAACAGTATCTTACATTTAGAGGGTGCGCTTTTCATACCAAAAGACGGAACAACGTCTGTTAATCTATTTAAGGTGGCCTGGGCAGCATCTGGATTGTCGAATAATAGTATGATATCGTCTGAATTGTCAAGATTGACTAGTTTACCGCCCGGAAAAACTGCATTCGGAATGTATGGAAGAGTTTTGTTCATAATAGCACCGCTTACAAAATTAAACAAAAAGCGGGAAAGTGGACAACCTTGACAAACACTACTGCTAGTTTTAAAGTTATGCGTAAATTCGTTGTAGACCTTAATGAGACCAGAATTATTTGTGTAGAGAGCGCGTATAATATTAACAAATTTTGTGGGAACACCATTATTCGACAAAGTATGGAATAAAACATTGCGATCCACCGATTAAAATGCAACCTTGAACTCGCATGTATCGATTTCTAATTTATCCAGCGTACGTGCAAAAGCCTCGTGTTGTCCAGTTTGTTTCAATCTGCGCACATTGATTTTGTTGACGTTCAAACCTAGCCTATGTTTAATGAATGGAAGTTTACTTGAAATATCTTCGATATATAGCAATCCGACAATGGGCGGTCATATGATCAACCCCAACTATATTCATAGCATCTAAAAGAGCGTTATTGTTAGATTGATAAGAGGACAGAGAAGGAAAAGAGACAGAATAGGAGATGAAGGTGTCTACATGACCCAGCAGATAAAGCGATCGTTTTTATATTGCGCGACAGCCGATGCAGTGTAGATTGGTTATTATGAGTGTTATTCATGGTTATTTGTGGGCTGTAAAAGAATATTAGATCGCTCATTCCTAGCGGAGACGATTTGTATTCAGAGTTTTCCTTCTGTTAAATAATCTGGCAACCAAAGTTGATGAGCACAAATTGCCAAAGTGCCAGTGGCCAAAGTTTTCTTAAGCAGTCAAAGCCTGCCCTTCGCATCTGGCACGCTTCAGTCACTATCCATTTAACACTAACTGCTGCTGCGTATTTAAACCAAATTCAATGCTTCACTTGAAACTGGATGATAGTTGTATCCAATTAGACCCGGCAAGACTCGTGATACCATTACTGAGCTAACTAGTGCCTGCCGTTTATCAGGCCGGAAATTGCTATGGCTACTAACCAAGTCGGAGAATTGCAGTCATAGAAAAATGACGAGATCGATTGGGGAATTTGGTAAAAGTGAATCAAGAGACGATAGTATGAATTAAGCATTGTTAGAAAATCGCTAGGTGAAATTTGGAACACAACATTGATTAATGGTAGGAAAAGACGAATACGCGAATCGGAATCTGAAGCAAACTCTAGGAAAATATTAAGAACACTGGATTAATATATGCTTATTAGCGAGCTTACTCTATTATTGCTTGTAAATCAATTATTAATAGTATAATCCTCTAAAATATCATCTTTCAACTCTAATCTTACGGTCGCCATTAATTTGTACACTGATTAATTATCCATTTTCATCATAATGCACATTTTATTAAAAGGCAAACTTCATAATTTTCTTTTCGAACCCTCCTTTATTTTACTTTCTATCATAATTAGACATTTTATTTGACTTACATTTCGAATACTTCCCCTCCCTAATCACTTAGTTTATTCTTGATTACAATTTACACACTGACGCGTGCATATGATAAATTAACATCCGGAAACTATCCCACTATATACATACATTTGGTAGTATAAACTAATCATCGCAAAACAGGTGTTTATATGAAGATCGTGGCCTCGATTTAAATAACTTACGTCACTGCCGGGAAACCTATGTCCATTTAATTATACAGCCACAGAAGTTTGAATTAAATAGAAATACATGTGCATACAAATACACCGATCAGAATAATTTTTAGTTATATACACACATTAGAAGTGTGTCTATTTAATGGAACATCAATAGCTATTATGAGATTAGACGATTATAAGTATAAATGAAGTGGTTTTAATTAAATGTGCCACGCATTATTTGTCTGTCATAATTTTTTATAACTTACATTAAGAGTATTTTTTTACCTTGATCCACTCCCAAACAAGTGAGGCCACTCTAAATTACGTCATTTCAGGTGGTAAAAGCAAAACAGCTAGTCTGGCGTGTGCAAAAGGTAAACTAAAATTCAACTTCTGTAACTTCACTTAGTTGGTCGTAAACTCGTGTCTTATTGTATTTAACTGAATAGTTATAGACCAAGACACACACGAGTGAAGCATCAGTTAGCTATTATGAAATGACCCAATCATTAGTATAAATGAAACGGTTTTCATGAAATATCATACTTCCTTTAGTAATTTGTTCATAAGACTTATGGTAAAGCGCGGACCTATGAAAGATACGGCCTAAGATATTCGAAATATTTACAATAAATAGAGGTACCGGGAACGAACATGTGTTAGTCAAACCACAGATCGGGTAAAAGAGTAAAAAGTTAGCCTCAAAAATATATTACAAGAATGTAATTGATGGCTTTCGGGTTGAGATATATATATATATATATTGAATCAAGCAAAAAATGACTGCGAGAGTGGTAAAAATCATTATCTAAATTAAATGTGCGAACATGAGCCAAAAATTAATTACATTTTATTTAACAAGTTGCATATCATATAAAAACGACTTTTAGTCACACGTTTTGAAGTTTTTCGACCTTTAATGGTTAAGGCCTGACGCTCAGCTGGCAATGACCTAAACGAAACAGAATAAATGCATTGATTTAAAAAAGCTGTAAAGCCATCTCTCACATCTTCATAGCATAAAGGACCGATTTTATACTTGACTAGAAGGCCTTTAGTAAAATAGCAAGGCGATTCTCCAGGTTTTCAATGTTTGTCAAAGGCAGTTGAAGCAAAACTAAAGCTTATGGAGACATTAGCAGCAGCGTGTCATTCATCACGATCTTAGGCTCCTGAACAAATTTGACATGACGATATTTCTAGAGGTGTTTAGCTTCAGACCATACCGAATCGACACTTCGTTGGCCCAATTAATAACTACCTATAGCTTGAACTACTACAACTACCACTACCACTACCACTACTACTACTAAAACTACTGCTATTATTATTATTATTATTAATAATAATAATAATATTATCTACTGCCACTACTATTACTACTATACTACTACTAATAGTACTATCACTACTGCTACTGCTACTACTACTACTAATACTAATACTACCACTAAGAAATACTACTAAGATAGGACAGATAGAATAGCTAACTAACTTTTTTTAATTACAACAGCGAAAATATTATTAAACATTCAGAAAATAAAATTGAGAGGAAAACTTTGTTTTGGTAAAGTGCGGATAGAAATCTACTAATGTCGATAACAGAGATATAGTGTCTCAGAGCTATAAAATGACAGTTTCCAATAACTGGAACCAAAAAAGAGCAGTGTCTGATAATTTAAAACGAGGTTGACAAGTAAAAGTCAAGCAATAAACAGGCAATTAACTAATGGATAGCAGAACACTATATTTCGCAATGGAATCAATTTATAAAACAAACTATTATTTTTGCCCTATGCAAAACAATAAAAAAATCAGTCAAATAAACCAAATATTTCCCTTCGTAAATGGAACAAGACATCCATTATACAAAGAAGGATGTAAGAGAGACGCGAAACTAACTAACTGACGGAGATTAAAATATAATTAGTATAAAATCATGAAGGAAGAAAAGCATCTGTCACCTCCAGGTAGTCTCAAATTAGTTCAAATGGGATAGTGGCATAATTCAAGTCTGCGAACGTAGTTTAAAATAATATCTATTATATCCACACAATAAACTATAGCTGAAATGACTATTTTATATGAATATAGCGAAACCGGCCCAAAATTTAGTTTCATAACTTAATCGGAACTGGGCAACTGGCATTCCAGTCTAATGCACAGCAGGTGAGACGACTAGAGTGAAAGTCGTATTTCAGCTTTTTACGACTTAATTCATTTTTGTTTCAACAGTTATCCAGTTTTCTGTCTGATGATGACCCAGGTAGGCCGAAATGCAGGAGTAACTCCAGCTAGCGATAGTTCATTCATGCTGTGCAACTAGCGAAAATGACATTGGTATTTATCTTCATTCAAAAAAACAGATTTAAAATAGATTTTATAATTAACGGCAAAAGATTTAATTTCATAATTTTTACAGAGCGAGAGATACAGAGACAGAGAGTTTAAAAAGAAAATTATACTAAGTCAGTGCACGCATTAAATATGCCTTGTGGAAAAGACCTAGCGCGTCACTGTGATAATTTTGCTTCTGTAAGTCCGGCTACAGTTTGCAAATCTTCAACACTATATAATTGTAAGGTAACAAAATAAGTATATAATGACATGTTTAAACTATATGTCCATAAGTAAAACGTTTGTTACAACCATCTCAAAGGTGAATGCCACATTATACAAATGCAATCGTCCTTATTAATTAGCTAGACACTAATATTTCAGATATCGTTCACTTGAGAACGTCGCAGCGGACCCCTACTTAAATAACAAATGTATGTACAAATCCTGCGGGAATCAGGCGGCAATTAGAGTCCAATGAATTGCTCCACTATGCTATAAAAATAAAAGATTAAGTAAGATTTTTGGCATCAACGCCTTAACATCAGACATTGTGTTGATATTTCATGATAAGCCAATTTCAATGTGAATAATTTGAAACTAGAAAACCGATACAATCTTACAAACTTGAAAAAAATTTTATAATATAGATTGGTTGGAGAAAATCCACAAAAGAAGCAAACACTTATCAAACTGCACGTATAAACAGAGATATAGGCCTAACACACAATGAAATCTAAAAGATTCTGATGACATTTTCCCTCTTCATTGATATCTAAAATTAGATACTTGTCGAAATGGTAAAAACTTTAATCTACTAATTGCACTTATCTTGATATCTTTGAGCTAAATATTGCTTGTGGCGGAGAACTAACATATATGCAATTTTGCATTATATGTTGCGCGCGGGAAGTATCTAACTGTTATATATTCAATTGAATGATGTCACGATTACCGCGAAATATGACAACTGATATCGATCAAGGCCAGAGTGTATGGAACTGCTAGAGTAACAGGTGTTCAGAAATAGTTGACATTTTTAATTTTGGTGAACTTTAGCCTACACTGAAATCCATTATGTTCGTACCATGTACCGACTCAGCAATCCTAATTTAAGTACCATGTACCCTTACGATACCATAATGTTGGTATCGGGTACTGACACAACAGCCATAGTGTTGGTACTCTTTAGCGACTTTGAAGTCGCATTGACGAAGACTATATGAAGTTAGCTTCACTACTGCAGGTTTGCATATTCGTATAGTAGATTGTACGATCCTATTTTCCCAGATTCCTCACCTAAATATATAGTGGGTAAAGTGTGTAACACCGGCTCCTACTGACGAGTCGGCAGTAAGCATGAAAAGAATGTGTACAAGATTATACTATCCGTTCATGCTGTCATTCGTTTGTCCTTCTGGTCACATTTGAACTAATTTGTTACTAGGTCCGCAATGCAGAATAAATAATTGCGTATCTTTGAATTGTCATAGATAACACGTTTTCATAAACTGCTTATTTGTTTACGAAATTTTTTTTCAATGTTTGGATTTTATTATGTCTAATGTTACTTACAGAGTCTCATGTAGAAATAATTGGACAAAATAGGAAGATTTAAAATGAGGTAAGAAATTTGGAATCATGCTGAGAGAAAGGCAATTCTGAAAAATAATAAGTTAGTACATAGAAACAAATGTATGATCTAGTAAATGTATTTTAATTTCTTAGAGAAGATTTTAAATGAAGATATAATAGTTGCATATTTTAGTCTACAAATTTTACACCGATATAAGTTACATACTGAGCAAAAATCCCTTCCGTACATGCCTTAAAATACGATATATATATATATATATATATATATATATATATATATATATATATATATATATATATAGAACCTTGAGACTTGCAGTGTTATTTTTATGTTTGTGATTTGATAACTGTTTTATAAAGCAACTGCATCGTGTATTCATATAACGATACAAATGCTCCAACTAACAAAGATAGTTCAAAATATTTCATAACCGTAACATGAAGCACTGGATGATTAAAGTTGTCTATCGATGACTGCAAGCAGTATTGCAAAAATGCTTGAATACCAAAATCAAAACATCATAAAATCCATATAACAACGCATCATAACAAATGAAAAAAGTTAAAAAAATATATAGCGTCACTGTTTAAAGTAACAATCCTAACAGTCAAGACAGTTTTTACATATCATCATAATCATCATCATCATCAACACAATCGTCACCACCAAAACTAACATCACCATCATCATTACAGACAGCAATACAAGTGATAGCACTCGTAGATTGGAAAAGTCTCGATTCCTTTACATTTCCAGGTGCACAGCCGGTATTTTTGAAAATGTATTGATGGGTTCTCGCTGGTCCCGTGACTCTGAAGCCGTCCATACACTGCTTATCCGGAAATGTTTTTTAAATAAGCGTTTATCAGGCATATAAAACAGTTTAAGTTACATGAATAATAATGAAACTGCACCTTAAACATTATATTCGTCTTTCTATTTCAAGGCTCCCATAATGGAAGTGTCATTATCATCTTTTATTTTTCTCCCTACTTCAGCACCTTTATTTTCTTCAACGAATCTTTCATTATCAAGTATATCTATCACTTTGACGCTTCTTTGAATATCTTTCGTTTTATCTCCGATATCGGTATTTATTCTTTTCTTTGTTTCATCTGGCTTTATTTTACAGTCCTTTTCATTGTAATATTTAAGACAATAAATCTTATTTGAACATAACCATATTCACAGATCTTTAATTTTATAAAACCATCGTTTTTCGTTTCGTGATTCGTGGTTTCGTCTTATTATAAGGTTTATATATTATTAGTTATGTTCGTTGATTCATCAGCAATAATCTTGCACAAACAGCTAAGTCCACTAATTCAGTAGTTAATCCAACCTATTTTTTATATGCCAATGATTGTTTAATTTTATGTCCAAATCAATACCACTTCCAACGGTGGCGTATGGTATGTTTTAAAATGAAAAAATATGGTGGCTAGTTGTAACTTTAGGTCTAGAGATGCTAAACAGGCTTCAACGGAAAGAAAGGCTAACAAAAAAGTATATGCTAGTATATGGTTGGACATTTTGTGCGGTATGCGACAGAGTGTAGTAACAGACACCAAAGCAAACATGCCCCGACTCGAGCCCAGTCCGCGGCCAAAATTCTAGGATTGACGTTTATATTAAGTTGGCAACCTTGATATAAATAATAGTTTGCATTTAAAAAATAAACAATTTGATAAGTGACTATTCCCTTAGATACTATCAGTTTGTAGTGGTGATCTTTGTTTTCAGTATCTATAGAAATTGTGCAGCCGACATTTCCAGTCCAGTTTAATGTATGCGAGACTGCTAGAGGTGAGAGCCGCATATCTAAATTTCATTTCCATATATATTCAATGCGATTTGATCCTCGATAGGCAGTTTGCCGTCGTACTCTGATGATGATCATGGAAGGCCGAAACGCGTCAATGCATTGCGGCTGGCGGTAGTTTTGGTATGTTGTTCGACGACTGGTAAAATACAATGGGATTGGTGTTTACTTCAAGCTCGCAAACTTGATTTAAAGAATTGTTACCACCACCCGCGCAATCAATTATTGTTAAATTGTATTGCTTATATATGTATATGTGACGAAAGCTGCAAACAGTTAATGTTCGTGACTGCATAGAAATTGTGCAGCCGACATTTTCAGTCAAGTTCAATGTATGCAAGACTGCTAGAGGTGAGAGCCGCATATCTAAATTTGATTTCCATATATATTCAATGCGGTTTGATCCTCGATAGTCAGTTCGCCGTCGTACTCTGGTGATGATCAAGGAAGGTCGAAACGCGTCAGTGCGTTGCGGCTGGCGGTAGTTTTGTTATGTTGTTCGACGACTGGTTAAATACAATGGGATTGGTGTTTACTTCAAGCTCGCAAACTTGATTTAAAGATTTGTTACCACCACCCGCGCAAACAATTATTGTTAAACAACGAGATTGTATGTACAACTTATCTATAGTTTAGCCTTCCAACTAAGATACATCGATAGACTGTTCAGGAGGAAGTGCAAAGAGTCTACTCAGAAAGTGTCCTAGACAACGTACACGGCATTTCTAAATTAAGTGCGGTTTTGATGGTAAATCAAAGGGTTAGCCGGAAAGAACTAGTCAGATTCTGACAATAGTCTTTTTATGCTCATCAAAGTAGCACAAGCCAATGCAAGGAATAAACTGATTTATATAGCTGTCCAGGCAGTGGCAGCAATAGACAATTATCTATGACGTCTGAGCAGCGTAAATGAAATGGACTGTCTATTTAAGAATAGAATTTGTAACTTGTCAGAATGAGCTGTGACAAGGCTGCTAAGTCTGTAAATATTGATATAAACTTATCCATATGGTTTCACAAGGGGTATATTGTAGGATTCCTCGATGACGGACAGTCAGTTGTCGTTCAGCACGATCTTAGGTATCGGGGAGGCAATTGGAAAAATTACCGTTTTTAAGCGTTTAGCTTCAGATCGTATCGAAAGGACACTTTTTAAGAGCAGCTAATGACTGCAGTTAGCTTGTTCGTTTCGATAGTAGAACGATATCGTAAGTTATTAGAGATTAGAAAGTCGGCTATCACTATAGATCTTCACTTCAGTGCCTGTTATAGAGGTCTTAAAAAGACTAAATGGACGATACTAATGTACAAGTTTGGAACAATTAGGCATCCTGATCGAATTCTAGGGTTAATCACAAATTGTTGAGAAAGGCCACAACTTTTGTTAGCTCACATTCAATGAGTCAACATAACAAGCGTTATACGTCGAATAATGTTGGTCAGGACATTGTTATTAAGCCTAGTGCATCACAGTCCAGAGTAATGGCGAGAGGTAGCCGATACACGTAGCAAAATTAGTGCGAAGAACTTCACTCATTTCCTCCACACGCCTCATTGCCAGACGCAATCCTGTTTAGGTTGGTCCCCTAGGCTACTCTCTATTTTCAGGATAACAGATGTGTCCATTTTGGCTGCAGTATATAAAGCTTATACCTCAATTATTATTTAAAGCAAGTTAGTCTATCTGAGATAAACACCAATCCAAGTATTTTATTCCTCAGGTATTGGCTGGAGGGCTGGTGTTACATTTTTGTTAATATGAAAAACAACGGCAAATTTACCTTCAGCTTAGACGGATACTTCTCTTTAAATGGCAAAAGGTTCTTTAGTATTATAAGGGCTTCCATTCCGCTGAGATTGAGTAATTCCATAAGGACATGGATTCGAATGAATAAGCGGTCATGTGTGCGGCAGAAAGTCTTTTCCACTTTATTGAACGAAACCACTACGCAACAACATCGAGAAGTCATTACATCACTAATCATACATGTTTAACATGTGACGGATTTAGGACATATTGAGCGTTTCCCGAGGTGCGCACCAGAGTTGTGAGATGTCCACACTCCTTTGGTAGAATGTACAATGCTAACAAGTTGGATACGTAAACACAATTCAAAGGTATTGCCACGTTTCGATGCAGCTTCCAACTCTAAAAAATTTAAGTCATTATTGAGGCTAAAGTAAACTACGAAGACCACAACTTTTCAAATTCCTAGTAAGGATGAATGACTTGTAATCAAGGTTATCCGTTTCTGAGTTGGTCTGCTATCTAAGATATAAAATCATCTTCTGCTTTGGGTATTTGATTTTGAGACGTCAGTTACCGAATTTCTCTTCATCGATCGAAGCCTTTCTTACGCATCTTGCGCACTAGCATTTATTTTGTTACTATTCAAGTAGCATCAAATTTCATCTGCGTGGAAAATTCAAATTCGAGGCTTCACATGATAAAAGATGGATATATTCCTATAGTTTCATGCAGCTTCAATCTACCGCTTCTGGTAGGATTAACTAGGGCACACATGCTGTCAGGCAGGAAATTCTTATGGATGTGCGTCACGGACTACCTTATACACATTCATGTATTAGACAAGGTGGGTCCAGTATCAGGCTAGTTCATAAATTTTATTGAATACGATTTTTCGTCCTTCCCCCGCACCCAATCTATTGGAATCACTCTAGTAATACAGCATTTCAAATGTTAAGAAAAAATTAATTAATGTCAATTGACTGCAGTTTCATTTAGATGGTCGTAAATGTGTATTAATTATATATAGCTGAATCGTTTTTGGTTATGCACACAAATACACATGCGCATGCGTGACGCGTGCCAATCTAATGATATGACAGCAACAGTTATTAACAAAGCCTATTCTGAGTACAACCCGAGTGGTTTGAATGAAATTTCAAACGTGTATGAATCGTTCGGATTTTTAATTTTATTACTTACAATGGCATGCGGTTATGATGAGTGTTTCTAATTTATTGCTCCCCCCCTCGCCCAACTCGAAAATGTGAGGGCGACCACAATTACGTCATTTCACATTATTTTTGTAAAACAAATAGTCTCACGCGTGTAAATTGTAAATTCACATAACTGGACAAACATAAAAGTTATAGATATGCATACACACACGTGACACACAATTATCTGTTTAAAGGTCAGAAAGAAGAATATATAATATTACTAGCGAAATATCGTGCTTGCTTCATTAGTTTTTTTTAAACTTGTCATGATGAATGAACTGAATAAGACATCAGCCAATGGATGTCAAAATATATTGAAGAAACAACACTGCTGGAATTCAATTAAGCAATCCATGTTTGCTCGGGTGGCGTTAACAATTCTTTAAATCAAGTTTGCGAACTTGAAGTAAACACCAATCCCAATGTATTTTACCAGTCGTCGAGCAACATAACAAAACTACCGCCAGTAGCAACGCACTGGCGCGTTTCGACCTTCCATGATCATCATCAGAGTACAACGGCAAATTCACTGGCGATGATCAAACCGCATTGTATATATATGAAAAGAAAAATAAGATATGCGGCTCTCACCTCTAGAAGACTCGCATACACTGTACTTGACTGTAAATGTCGACTGAACAATTTTTATGCAGCCACGAACATTAAAATTTTGCATATGCTTCTCCACACACACACACACATATATATATATATATATATATATATATATATATATATATATATATATATATATATAGGTAATAGAAATAAACAATCCATGTTTGTGCGGGTTGTAGTAGCAATTCTTTAAATCAAGTTTTCGCGCTTGAAGAAAACACCACTTTCATTGTATTTAACTAATCATCGAACAATATAGCAAAACTACCGTCAGTCACACGTACTGACGCGAGGATCAAACCGCAATGCATATACATGGAAAGCAAAATTATATATGCGGCTCTCATTTCCAAATATACTTCAATCAACCTTTCATTCTTATACTTAAAAAAATTATCAGAAAAAATAGGCTGAAGTCAGCAAAGAATGCATATTATCTCATTGATTAATGCATCTCTTTATGCTATGGGTTAAACAGGAAAATAATACCGAGTTGTGTTTGTCATGCCATGTATTCAAAGAGAATTTATTCTATGAAATTAAATTAGCGCCTCATAGCCGATAAATGGAATTAAATGGCAAGGAAACTTTAGTTTTACATAATAAACTTAAACAATACTTACCTCGAGTGGGTAGATAATCGTTTGTGCAGTGGATCCAGCCAACGAACCACTAAAAAATTTGATTAATAAAGGATTCTCCGCGAGAATTTCACCCACAATGTTTCCTTCAGATTCGCCCCGTGCAGCTAAATTTTGCAGCCATTTTTTATAATTTTCATAAGTGGCGTATTTGATAGAAGTTTCTGGAGCCATTTTCAGCACGTTGATACCGTTGCCACGCCAAAGTGATTTGACACCGCCTTCTCGAACCATATACCTATAGGCTATCACATAATTGATAACAGAAAAAATGCACAGATAGAAAGCATGGAATAAAGCGAGGTTATTAACAGACAACATTAAGCATCAATCCAATAGCAGTATAAAACATCTTGAAATTAGTTGCAATACTGTTTGTAAACAGGTACATACGCGTGCAATATAAACATGAAGGAGTGATGAAACTAACTCTAAAACGGCAATAAACAAAGTTGAGTTAAAATAATTATTAAATAAATTATTTACATATCATGCGAAAGAGGCAAAGCTTTATTTCTATGTCTTAAACTAATGAACGCCTTTGGATTGTAAAAATTATGTTGATAAAAAATTAATTCGAAATCTTTGTAAATAGTTCAAATGTTAATTCAAACATACATCTACTGAACAAAGGTTTCACCCTTATTTTGTAATTCGGCAATAGAATCTAAGAGTACCAGTAACCTTCGAACCAGGTACACATAGCTTTTACTGATAAAGGTCAGCACATGTGGATTTCAGGAATCGCAAAAATGTTGGCTCCGAAAGTTTATGGTCAGTCACTTGATCATACCGCATCGTAATCTCATTAATGAAAACATCTGGATGTGTAAAAGCATACGGGGTCCTAGCTGCACTAGGGGTTCAGTAAAGAGGCAAGTTTTATTTGTGTTTATTAGCAGAGGCGTTTCTGTAACCACCTATGGGCGCTGCAAAACACAACAAGTGCGGCCGTTTTTAGTTGGAATTTAGTTAAACCAGAATAATATTTTCAGATATTTGTGAATGAAATATCCGCTGTGATTAAAACTCCAGTGTTTTTATTTTTAGTTATTTATTGCTATGCGGTCAATCATAGATCAAACTGAGGATTTCCTTTAAAAGCAACTGTTGTAAAGTAAATTGACATTCATCAAAATAGTACTTTTAAGTAGGAAACCTATGAAAAGCAGCTGTACTAATTCAGTTCGACAGGTCAGAAAATCAACAGTATTCATAATCTGATGAATGCATTTTAATAGTCTATATTGTGGGCATACATTAAGAAGTTAGCATATGTTTGGTAATACATAAAAAACATGACCCTAAGGAAGGAATATTTCCCTCACAGCCTCAACTGAAAACATCCCATTGTACTACATGTGGGAACCACACATAAGCTGAAGATTTTCTAAAAGAACTGTGCACAGTTTGTTGCAGGTTGTATAGGTATCTGCAACCCTACCACGAAAAGGCATGAATCACGGAGGAGCAGAAGATGGAAAAATAGCATTGGAATTTAAAATACATTAGCCTATATGCTGCTTAATAACGAACTACTATCACAAGTAAGAAGTGCTTATGGAAAATTAATAGCTATTTATCAGTTAGCTATACATAACATTGGTGGTCTTGTTTAATCCGTGCAGAAAAACAGTCTGCTCATATTTACTTATTAGTTGATTATTTAATCAATAAATAAATTGGTAAAAGTATAGTTGTGACAATGCCCGTAGACCACAGTCAGTCATATAAAATTGTTACTAGAAGATGGACTGGATAAATATTATTTATTAATTAAATAAATTGTTAATACATAAGATAATAGAAGTAATTAACGTATGAATTGGAATCAAATAATAAATAGCATAATATGCATGCTATAGAACAATTAAAATCTAGCCCATATGAATTAATATTTCCAGAAATTTGGTAATTGTGTATTAAATATTAAATGAACATTGGCTGTTCAGGCGGTGATAAAAATTAAATTCATTCAGTAGACCTTTTTGCGGCAAATTCTGGATAGTACATGATGAGTTCCAAACAATAACGAAACCGGTCTACTGGATGAATTGCCTTTTCTAAAAAAATACAATGTTTGGTTTATACGGATAAATGTATGTGCATAATATGTCAGGTGTGTATATAAAGATCGCAACTTTGACTAAAGTAATTTGAATTAGCCAATCAGAATTGACATTAGTAGATGTGGCCTCCTTAAATGGACGTTTCTGTATGATTATTATTCCAAGTGATAGCAATAAAGACTCATGCATTTGTGTGTCTTCTAAATTCTCAACGGAAGTAACCGTAAAGGAGCACCGACAGAAACTCGCATTATTGAGCGACTAAGCTCTGTTGATGAGAATATTAATTTGAATAACAAATGAATTAACATCCCCCCGCTGAACAACAGGGATGACAAAAGTTACAAAACAAAAGAGAAAGTTGTTTATAACAAAATGGATATACGGAAATCTAATTCCAAGTCTTGTAAGAGCATATGGACTAACATGGTTTCGCAATAAAAACAAATGAAACCAGGTTTTATGCTTGCATTACGGACAATTCAACTATTATGATTTTCCAATGTTTCATATAAGAAAAGGCAATTTTAAATTTTACCTCACCGAGGAAAATTAATGAAATGATGCGTTTAAATGTCCAACCTGCAAAATAAGGCTTCTCTTCCAGACGATTCAAAAGGAAACATGGAATTCAATGCACATATGATGACGAGAATTATGATCAAGTACTATCGAAAAAGTGTTATCAGGTGCACTTCTAGAATTTACATGAACTATTTTAGAAAAAGCGCAAAAAATTATAACAGCCTTCAGCAAAATCCTGGTTTGTTCTTATGAGAAGTATAATTGTATCATGCTTAATTCAAAATAACGCTACCGGTAAGACTGAATGGAGCCTGCTGGTTGCAGGCCAAATATTTTCATAAATCATCTTATAAAGAAACGAAATGAATATAAAAGGTAGTAATTAACCTTCAGCGATAGACATGGAAAAAAAATTAAATTCATTGACAAATGAGTAAACAACCATAGGCGGAAACGTATCAAACAATTTTACATAGGTTAAAAGCAATTAACAAACCGTGCACTAGTGGTTATTTTCTATGCCCCTAGTTGTTGAACAGTAGAAATAAGACAAGTAAAAATAAAATCTAAACAGAAAAAGTAGCACAAGTAGTAAGATTCAGAAATTTCCAAATCAAACTTTTAGACACACGAAGAGTGTATGAAGTTATATTTAAGAACTGAAACTTTAAGTATGGGGAGAAACCATGCCAAAAATTAATTTTAAAAGAGGGGAACATACAACTGCATGTCATTATGGGCATGTTAATAAATCAGATCTTGAGCGTCATACATAAGAGATAGGACATGCAAATACCTGGAATAATGTCAACGCCTATCAATATGTGGCCGTAATAGAATAACAGTGATTGGGAAACCTAGCGAAATTAAATCAAATGGTAAAATAATTAATTGCAAAAAAGGTAGAAAATCAATAGGTTCGATCTAAAGCACTAAAATACAGTAGGAAGCAAAGATTGCACGAATCAGAATCTAAAACTCGCCCCAGTGCAAGGAGTAAGGACGTCGGATTAATATTAGCAAATTATAGCTGAAGAATTACGATTTGTTAATTAATTTTATGATTCTTCCTTACAAAGTGTAACATACATTTTAAATTCTTATCTTAATCCAACTTATTATTTTACTAACACCTGATCATTTAACGCGGCATGATTTTACGACTGATGTATTAACAGTATCTTGCCCCGTCCTGACCAGTGATGTCATTCGTAAATATTTCATTTAACAAAATAAAAGCATAACAACTAGTCTGCCGCGTACAAAGAGGAATTGGCAGCAACCACGGAAGATTAATTCCTATAAATGAATACGTGCATTTAATTGTACATAACTGAATGCTTGACAGTTATAAACAAACACAAACAACGCACGCTCAACCAGTCAAATGTCAACAACTGTTACGAGATCTACCATTAAGTACAAATGAAGCAGTTTAAACAGAATGTAGCTGTTTCCTTACTTATTAATTTTGCGGCGTCTTGAGTGTACCTTTGACAAAGGGACTAGGAAAAACGCCCAGAAATATGCGTGCTGCCGTAGCCGTCTTTGAGGCTAAGAACGCTTCAATGACTTGGATACACGAGAAAGTTCTCGCATAAGTGCAGTCAAGCCCCAGAAGGGAATATGCAATAATAATTATTATTTTTAACTTGTTTTATAAATGGGGCGGATTTTACACGGGCAAGCCCCCATAAATAAATAATTAAAAATAAATCGTGTCTAGTAAAACGTCCTTATCTGATAGATTTGACAACTTAATAAGAATATTATCAGCAAAGATGACGTACACAACTGCTGAGTTGGGGATATTTAAGTCTAGGTTGGATGAAACGACTAGGGTCAACTCTGAGGGAATTCTCATAAACGATCCTGCTTACTAGAGTGATCAGAAAAATCTTGAATGAAAATGTTAACGGAGGATGTAAAGACATTGTTGCACACAACAAGTATCAGATAAAGAATTTAGAAGGTTGAAAACCGAAACTGAAATTGCGCACACCACATTTCCAACCAAAGACTGTATTAAAAACTACTAGGGGTGAGAGCCACATAACTGATCTTGATTTCCATATAGATGCATTGCGATTTGATCCACGTTAATCAGTATTACGTTCAGCTCTAATGATGACCAAACACGTCAGTACATGTGACCAACGGAAGTTTTGTTATTGATTAATTAAAATTTGATTGGCGTTTACAATATATATATATAATTTAAAGAATTGTTGCTTGAAAAGCCTAATTCATGTGGCGATGCACAAAACAATTGCTATTTAATGCACAAACCTGAACGATTGAAATAAAATTTCTTAATAGGCCTTAGCATATCTGCATCTGACGTGGCAATGGCGTCCCAAGGCACTTAAGTTCATGTATATTTTTTAGTTCAACCATTATTTATTATGCATTTGTAGTTATTAATGAGAAATAAGTCATGCGTGGAAGTATATATTCATTGCAAAGCAAGTCTGCAAAACAAAGTTAATAAAGACAATTTTCTTTTAGCCAGAACTCAACTCGATTGAATTATCTAGTACTCTAGATAATCATTTTTTTGAAAGCAAGGGGAATAAAGTTGGATTAAGCAAACAAAATACAAAGACAAAAATGAGGCGGAAAACGAAATTCTGAGAAACGCGTGAACACGCATGCACAAACAATTACCAGTTTAGTATGTATGTACCTTCTCGGTACAATAATGTTGGTATCGGTTACTGACACAATAACCATAGTCTTAGTATTCTTTACAGACTCGGTATATATATTATATAGTGTGAGTTAGCATTGAAGTCGTATTGTCGTTGACTTCAGATTATGGTAGCTTCACTATTACAGGTTTACACATTCGTCTAGGAGACTGTACCGTCCTATTATTCCACATTCTTCTACCAAATATATAGTGGTTAAAGGGCGTAATACCGGCTCCTACTGATGAGTCGCCAGTAAGCACGAAACGAATGTGCATGAGATTATACTTTCCGTTCATACTGCCTTTGGTTTATCCTTCTGGTCACAACTGAACTAATTTGTTACTAGGTTCGCAAAACCTAATACATACTTGCATATATATTAGTTCTTCGCAACAAACAGTATTTAACTGTAATATATTGAATTGAATGATGTCATGCTTACCGCGAAATGTGATAACTGATATCGATGAAGGCCAGAGTGTATGGTTTAACTTGGGTAACAGGTGTTCGGAAATTGTTGTAATTCTCAATTTGGGTGAACTTTAGCATAAATTTATATCCATCAGGTTGATATCATGTACCGACTCGGAAACCATAGTGTTAGTATCCGGTACTCATCGATTTCAAAAAGGTATCAGTTACTAACACAATAGCCATAGTGTTAGTATCCTTTACAGACTCGGTATATATATTATATAGTGTGAGTTAGCATTGAAGTCGCATTATCGTTGACTTTAGATAAAGTTAGCTTCATTATTACAGGTTTACACATTCGTCTAGGAGATTGTACCGTCCTATTATTCCACATTCTTCTACCAAATATATAGTGGTTAAAGGGCGTAATACCGGCTCCTACTGATGGGTCGCCAGTAAGCACGAAACGAATGTGCATGAGATTATACTTTCCGTTCATGCTGCCTTTGGTTTATCCTTCTGGTCACAACTGAACTAATTTGTTACTAGGTTCGCAACCCCTAATACATATTTGCATATATATTAGATCTCAGCAACATACAGTATTTAACGGTAACTACCAGTTTATATTCAAAACATGCATGAATTTCTTTAGGTTTTTTTAAAACTAAGGATTAAGAATGTTATATACAACAGCCTTAGCTGCGCGAAATTCTTTCGCGTTGCTAGCGTTGAAGAACGCTTGGAAATCTGCCCGATCTTAACAAAATGGCAATGAAGCCGTACTTAACCAAAAGACGATATATGTCGGTATACCTTTTATAAATGATGCACTATCTGAACTATTTACTCGGCGAATTAAAAAAGTAGTGACTTCTCGAATGCCTAATAAGTATAGTATGTTTGCTTATTCGGCAAAACACTTGTTGAATATAAATGTAAAAGATAAGTTATCTGCAATCGAGCAGCCCAGTGCGCTATGTAAGCCCTACTTGCCGATTACTAAGGAAGCGAAATCAAGAACATTTTAGACTACGCACAGCTCGCATAGGGGGGGGAACGTTTTCGCGCATCGAAACAAAACTTATAAGTGCATTGTCATCTACATGGGGGTTGTAAAATCACACGTGCACATGTATCGAACATTTTCAAATATAACAAAATAAACAACTTTTATTGTACATAAGTAGCTTCACGAAGATTGGTAAAAGGAGTTGAAAAACTAGTCTATCAAGGCAGAACAGCAGCGGAAGAATTATCTAAATAAGATATGGGAGCTTGAAATAAACACTTATCCCATTGTATATAACGAGGCGTATGACAAAGAAAATCTACCATCAATCCACGTACTGAGGCGTTTTAACCCTCCATGATCATCATCAGAGTACGATGGCAAACTGATTATCGAGGATATTTGGCTCTCACTCCTAGTACTCAAGCATACATTGTATTTGACCGGAAATATCGGCTGCGCAATTCCTATGCGGTCAATCACACAATATTTTTCACCTTCGACATGTATGAAAAACGTATAAATAGAAAATCATTGAGTACGCAAATGGTGGAAAAATTCTTAAAATCAAGTTTTCAAGCTTGAGACAAATACGAATCACATTGCGTTTATTCAGTATCAAAACAGCACAACTACTGTCGGTCACACCTACTTGAACGTTTCACCATACGAAGTTAACGTGTGTGAGAGCCGCATATCTAATTTTAATTACTCTTTAGTCAATTTCATTAAGTAGAATTGCACATCTTCATCACAGAGCGTTTCAAAGCAATGATGTTTTATCAAAGTCGTCTCGTTGAAATAAGTATCATTAATTTATTAAAAAACATGTTGCACGAGAGGGAATAGATTAGTTACCTTTTTCTCATGTTGCGATACGAGATATTGATTGTCAAATTGTTTGTGTGATGTGCTTTCCATTGAAAAAGACTTCCCTATCCGGAGGTCGAAATATCTGGAAAAATCAGGTAGAGAGCGGATGCAAACATCTGATATCGCAACACGAGAAAAAGGTAATTAATTTATTTGTTAATTATTTAGTGAAAATTCGTAGGGGGACATACAAAACAATCAAAACAATATTAATCAACAGAAAATTAACAAATCAATTCATTTTGAACATCGTTGTGCTTAGAAATTGGTCAACGAAATCCCTACCAAAAAGCATGAAATGATGTGCCACAATATTGGCAGAGAATGAAAAACCATTATCTAAATACATACATACATTCATACATAAATAGGGAAATAAGCCTCGTGGTCTAAAGATGAGCCTATCTTGATGAGGCAGAAATAACCAACATTTCTGCAAGAACTTTAACGCTAGATTTACACAAATTTTCGTCCATCTAATTGTCTTTGTTATACAAATTACGGTGCGGAGTAATGAAGTGTAAACTACCTCTAATAATAATATCTGAGCATGAGATTATGGTCTGCCACAAATACAAGTATTAACCAGAGTGGCTTAGGCAAATGGGCGAGTACGATGTATAAGTGATCTTCTTAGACAATGAACCAGTTAACGTAACGGGAGTTACCTAATTAGAAACAACGGTGATGGCTTATCGAAGAGTGACCGGATAGAACCAATTGGCTTCTAAAATACACTCCTTATTAATAACTACAAAAATCAACCGACAAAAAGCCTAAAACTAACAGACGAATTCATTAGTTAACATCTACCAGAGTGGTGACAGCTACAACAGTTAGCGGCGTAAAAAACTGCTAATATATTGGCTCGTAACCATTATAATTGATTAGCGACAGGCGGGCCTTAGCTGGCCAAACTGACGACGTAAAACGAACCTAGTCTGTGTTAACAATACATAATCATTAATGATTTTTTAAGCGCAACACAGTAAATTGTTTTTTGCTAAATGAGAGCAAAAGCACAAGAAACAGAGAGCGATCTTATTTGGCCACTGGCACCCAAAATTAGATAATATGGGTATATTTATGCGGCAGGGTGGCTCAGTGGTTAGAGAAGCAGATACCGCCGTTGACGTGCTAAAGTTCCAGCCCTGTCCGCGACAAATTCTGGACAATACCTGATAAGTTCGCAATAAGGACGAAGCCAGGCTAAGGGTGAATTGCCTTTTCTACATTATGCAATGCTTAATTTATACTAACAAATGTATGTACATAATGGGACAGGTGTTAATATCAAGATCACAACCTTGATTCAATTAATTATCACCGCCCACACAACCAATATGGGCATATAGCAATTATCCGCCCAGGGCGACAGGCCATCAAACTTCAAATAAAGTAATCCGACTATACTCTGAATTGCCTACCTAGCTGTAATGTCGAGCCACAAATAACAATGGCACGTGGTATAAAAGGGTCGTTTTTCTGCTGAATCCTGGCGATGAGCTTAAAATAAGACATTGTTTTTCCTGGAGGAAAATAAATATCGTCACTTATTTGCCAGAAAGCAAACAAAGGCGGTTCTAACTTTAAAAAATCAATCAGAGGTCGGCTAATGTTCCAAGCGTAAAATTTGTACGTCATGTACACGTAAATTATCTCAAAGAAAAAGTGAGAAGCGAACCGGCGATGCTATCTATTTTTTGTACTACAGAATAAAACACAAAAGCAAATACAGTGGACTTTCAGTAGCCCATGTTATTTATACATACATGTTTATACATAGGTTATTTAAGTGGTAGGTCTCTTGTATTGCGATTTTCTAAAGTGCAAGATCAACATAAACGCGGTATGTGGATTGCTTGTATCCAGGGAATAAGAATTACTTTAAGCCCAATGTGTCAGAGTTTGGTCAAAACAAGAGTGATCCATTAAGATATTATTTTGCCCTTCAACTTTTCAGTAGTACAGCACAAATATCACTTTCAGTTTCACAAAGACCCGATTGATCACAATTTCAATGTCCTTTTTGTCTTCGACTGGGCTGGGTTTGTATTTGTCCCTTTCTCCCCAAGGCTTCAACATCGTTCATACCAACCAATGGAAATGCGGTTCTATCACATCTTTGTTTGCTGGCGACGTTTCGGTGCCTGCTAACCAGCACCATTCTCAGGCCACTATACACAGCACATTACTCACAAATGTAGATTTAAGCGAATGTGGTAACCTCGTTCCGAAACGTCGCCAGTAAACAAAAATGTGATAGAAACGCATTTCCATTGATTAGTATGAACGGTGTTGAAGCCTTCGGAAGAAAAGGACGAATACAAACGAAACCCGATCGAAGACAAAAAGGACATGGAAATTGTGATCAATCGAATCTTTGTGGAATTGTTAGTGCCAAGCTACAAGCCGAGTACGCAAAACACGGCATTTTAAAATATGAAGCTGGCACTCCGCAATCAAATTTCAACTATCATTCTCGTTTTGGCAACGATAAGCTCTTCGTAGGCGACCTATTTCATGCAACTTGCCGCAAGGGTTAGCCATGTATGTCATACAGGCAAGGTGGCAAAAATTCACCGTGCTTAGACCAACATTCTAAAAAATATTCTGCGGTAGCGATCTATTCAGGACAGGAAAGCACACACGATTGTGCTACCGGTTCCACCAGTGGATTTGACCAGTGTTTTGACAGCTAGAATCTGACATATTTTAAATTACAATATGCGTTTACAGGAATAAGTAAAAATTTGGAACAAGCCTTCGAGGATACTTACGACGCATCTTGGACACCTGTATTCACAGACGTAAATGCTATTCAGCAAGCAGAATATGCTTACTCGTAAGATTCACAAGGAATTTGCTGTCAGCTACGCACTGAATAAAAAGCAGCATTGGATTAATTTTGATATAATCCAAGTATATGCAAACCGAATTATATCGAATTCAAATATTAGATTCGTGAATTATCAGGGGTCGTCTTTCCAAGGAAATATGAGCGCCTTCCATTTATAAAGCAGTTCCACAAGTAAATCAAAAATTTATTCGATTTACGAAATATTGAAAATTCCGTATTTAGCGAGAAAGTGATCTCACGAACGAGATCAGCGCGAAAGAAATCGATGGCGTTTTTTACGAACTTTTCGACTTTATCAGAAGAAAAATAAGAAGGATTTACACGAGCCTGTTGTCAAAATTAAATGGAGAAAAAATCGCAAATAAGGTTAAGAGTGCATTTTTGGTGTCCAACCATAGAAAAGGTAAAAAATATCGCCCCTGTCAACTATTTTAATAGCCATTTGATGTGCTGCATCAAAGATCTGCAATGCTAGCGTCCCCAAATGGATTCGTGAAGAGTGAGCGAAGCAAACGAGACCAGCCGAGGCATGCTTTCGAAAAGAAATGGGTTGCATGGGTATTAACCATGCACTGCGTCGCATATTTGAGTTGTATCACCGATATTCGCAGCGCACCATTGTTTATTTGTTACACTACTCAGCCTCTTTTGATTCAATGTCGTGTAAGATAGCAATGCCTAAATGAGGCGTTCCAGTGAAAAATTACGCTGCTACTTGAAGCCTGATATAATGGCAAATCGGTCAATAGGTATCTTTGTGAAACCTTTGCTAATAGCTCTTGCGTCTGAAAAGAATATGATATTGCTTCCACTATGCTCAATAATATTGAAAACGAATTCTTTGCTGAGGCAACTGAAATAGTTCACGGCATGAAGATCAGTAATGGCGAGTATGCTGATCCAAC
This sequence comes from Eudiplozoon nipponicum, assembly GCA_029291075.1. Taxonomy (NCBI): domain Eukaryota; kingdom Metazoa; phylum Platyhelminthes; class Monogenea; order Mazocraeidea; family Diplozoidae; genus Eudiplozoon; species Eudiplozoon nipponicum. The sequence continues at coordinate 120,290 of JAQBSW010000690.1, forward strand.
ATATGCTGATGATGCCATTCTTTTTTCAAAAAAGGAAGATGAATTCCGGAGAGTCGTTAATTGCTCACGATATATTTTACATTAGAATATAAGTTTATTGGAATATGTATAAATTTACAACAAGTCATCAGGGATGCTAACAACACATCTTTGCTACCTATAATCACCGACAATGGCGTGGCAAAACTGGACAGCAGAAAGACGACAATACATATAATAGGATAATTAGCACATAGCGAGGGACAGATTAATTTTTTTGACGTGCTAGATTCGAATGAAATATATCAATTCGGATATCTTGGAGACAAATAATATGAAAAATGCATTTTTCAGTTCGCCAGCCGTGAAGAACTGACTGGCTGAGAAACAAGAGCTCCAACGCTCCAACAAACTATGAATAGAACAGTTTGTCTTAAGAAACACTGGAGGGCTAGTAAACGTATTTAGAGGTTTGCAACAGACATAACGGCGCATTTTCAGCTCCAGTACCATGAGATAGCGCGCCTAGTCGCTTTCCTTATAAAGTTCTGCACTGCTCATACATGTGAGCATGATGTGTAATTCACAATAATTATAAACATTTGTTAGAATTTAAAATGAATTTCAAGTCTTACCATCAATAAAAGTACTTTCCTTGTGTTTGTAACCATGCACCTGACGCATTACTTTCAAACGATCAATTGGCGCTGTACATGTTCTGGATACTACTCCGGCCAATGCACCTGCCGCCAGTTGCTTGGCTTGTCTATTAGATGCCAATTGAGCGCGAGAGAAATCCTCTGGAATACCAATCGTGGCATCCTCACCAACATCAACAAACTAAACAACGAACCAAAAGTATTCACATCTAATTAAAATAGACACCGTCTTACTTTATAAAATTTAGTAAAAAGACACGACCTAAACAATATTCAACAAGAAAGGCAAACACGCAAATCTTAGATTAAATAAAAGCAAAATTATAGATTTATGGAGTGGTCGAGCTACTTAATAAAAGTTTACCAGTATACATCCTGAAGGTAGAGTAAGTTACATGTGAGGATGCGTTTTAAACCTGACTTGGTCAGTAAAATTTGTTTGATTAGTTGAAATATGTTACTCTGTATCATTCGGCTACTCGAGTATTAGCAGTGATCTTTCGCAGCATTTCGTGGTTAAGAAAAGGCAAGCCAGTTTCCGTCGTGATGGGGTGACGAATAAGGATAGCCTAAAAGCTTCAATACGTGTAACTTACGAGAGATATGCCACACTGCTCGACTGAATAAACAAATTTGAATGGTAAGAAATATCAAGTCGGATAAACTTTTTATCATAAACCGCTTATCCTATGTTTGATTTAATGTATTGCTTTACTAGTCTGTGCACTAAACTATCTATATTATGGTCTTTTTTAAATATATAAAGGATAACCAAGACAATATCTTAAGACTTGATTGCATCAGCTACAAAACAATTATAAACACATTCCATTTATAAATATAGATAAAGCAGATCAAAATAAATAAAATCAAACTTCAATTTTTAGGTTTAGTCAAACAACCTCCATATGTTGTCCTAACTTAATAGGTTTTGATACAAGTGTCAGAATTAAAACAAATCATAATAAAAATAATAATAATTTTTCCCAACTCTAGCACCAAAATCGGATAAAGAGAAACACAAAGAAACTCGATCGGCGCATTTATATTATATACTCGGTGTTGGTAATATCTAAAACCTAACTTCCTCTACGTAATGCGAATAAAATTATCAAACAGTATACACTTTAAATGTAAAAATATATTTTTTTATCTGATTCTTGTTTTGAACAACAAGTGATTACTCCCAGTTCTTCTTCTTACCGACAAAATGTAGGGAACCTATTTCGGGTCACTTTATCAATCCCATGCTCGTCACGTTGAAAAATAAAATCAGTAACGTAAATAATTAAACGAACACTGGATGCGGGGCGGTGATAATAATTACTTAAATCAAGGTTGCAAACCTGAAAGAATCACCTGACCTATTATGTACATAAATTTGCCAGTATAAACTAAGTTTTGTAAAGTGTGTGAAAGGAAATGCATCCAGTAGAGCGGTTTCGTCCTAATCGGGAAATCATCACGTACTGTCCAGAATTTGCCGCGGACAGGGCTCGAACCTGGGCCTGTCCGCGGCCCATTTGTACACGTATTAAATAAATCTTTTCTTTTCAATGTTTATTTTACGTATGTTACTCAATATATTAATTAGGCATTTTATTTTACTAAAGTTTCGATCACTTTTGTATATAAAATGTTACGTCAGTTAGCTGTTATGAGATGAACTGATAATAATCGCTTGTTAATCATAATGAGGACCAGATTATAATGCACTGACCAGTATCGCGCCAATTAATTTAATTTAAATACTTAATCCTTTTTAGGAATAACTAGCGGAAGAAGAGGATTCGTAAATCGGAATGATACGACGCAAAACACTGTCATAGCAGTGTAAACATTGCAATATCTTCACATTATGATAACGATGAGATGTGCACATGCTAAGAGGGTGGAAACGTTCTTTTACAGTCATACCTACGCGAAATTGAAACATTAGTTGTCAAATGCAGAAATATCACAGTATTGTTGTCTAAACACAATCAATAAAAATATCCTACAGACCATGCATGCAAACGTAAACGGAAATTCTGGTGTCTAGCAAGCAGTTGTGACAAAAAGTCAAGACTTATTCAAGGACTAAAATAAGACAGTCAAGTATACACGTTTTGAAGATATTTGCGCCCAGTTACGGTGACTCATCCTTTTTTTATTTCTTTTTCAACGAAATAGGTCTCTAACACTCACCAAGTCTTTTATTTTTATTCGTAGGATTATATTTAGATCAACCCACACAGAACTCTGAACTGTTGAATAAAGTCAAGTTGTATAACTGTTACGTTTTAGATATATTATGGGACTGTAATAGCAGTGTGCATGTCGCGTCTAGTTAAGGAACGCTGACAGTGTTAGATATGGCAAACTCCACATTAAGCTTACTACACAATCGAAGCGCTTCTTCTATTCTTGTCACCACTCGGCTTAATTTCAAGATTCCAAAATCAATACACTGCATATCGACATGCTTCGAAAATCAACCAAGTTATTTAAATCAAGTTTGCGAGCTTGAAGTATACATCAATCCACACAACACAGCACAACTACCTCCACTCGCACGCACTGACGCGTTTCGACCTTCCATGATCATTACCAGAGTACGACGGCAAACTGGCTAGCGAAAATCAATCCGCATTTTATATATGTGAAAAGCGAAATTAGATATGAGGCTCTCACCTCTAGTAGTCCCGCATACATTTTACTTGACTGGAAATGTTGGCGCAACCATTTAATGTTTCATTGTATTGCCTATATATATGTGTGGCGAAAGCTGCAAACAGATAATGTTCGTGACTGCATAAAAATTGTGCAGCCGCCATTTCCAGTCAAGTACAATGTATGCGAGACTACTAGAGGTGATAGCTGCATATCTAATTTTGCTTTTCAAATATATATATATATATATATATATATATATATATATATATATATATGTATGTATATATGTATATATATAATGTGGATTGATACTCGATAGTAAGTTTGCCGTCGTACTCTGATGATGATCATGGAAGGTCGAAACGCGTCAGTGCGTGTAACTGGAGGTAGTTTAGTAATGTTGTCCGACGACTGGTTAAATACAATGTGTTTGGTATTTACTTCAAGCTCGCAAAATTGATTTAAAGAAGGGTTATCATGAATTGTAGTAGAGCTCACACTCCAAAAGAAATCTAACATCTTAAACGTCCACAAGATGCGAGCCCCAATGATCTGTTACCGACCTAATTCAAGGAGGGTGATGACATATTTTATAGCGCGTTCACTAATCTGTTTTGAGCAAAAGAAATTGATGAGACTTTGCCTCTTGCTTGATGCGAATAATCCATTTTTTCCAATTTCGAAGAGCCAAGTTTAATATAAATACTGATAATCGTGATAAAAATCGAGATTCCAGTTGCATCTTAAGTTCGATCAACTTACATCATCAACATCAGTCCTGCAAAAACCGCATTCCTGGACATTAAATGTGCGTTTGCCTTAGTAGATCGCAAATTCTTTTTCGACATTCCATATAAAGTTATGTAGCCTGGAAATTGTTATCAAAAGAGAATTTCGCGCAAAAGATATAGTCACGTAAGATACTAAAATGAATTATTACATAACGTTATTACCAAGAATTCCGACTTGGTAGTTGTAATGTCATTATGACTACATGTTGTCATACGTTTAGGATGCGGGCGTCGAAGTTCTCTCTAGCGGTAGGTTACTCGACTTTGACAACACATACGATAATATATTATTATTTAACTACAGATTATGCTAAGTTATTCTAAAAAATAAGCAGTTGTTGTTCAGAAATTCGATATGAAATACGCCTCCTCCATCGCTTTGAACTTACGGTATCATATTTAAAGTTGCTAACAAGTCCACGTATCTTGGTATAATGTATCAATAAATCAGGCAGTATGACTGACGATATGAATATAAGAATCGCGAAGGCTAGAGTATCTTTTTCTAACCCTTGCCGTAGATGGAAAATCAAGTTCATGTGTAATATGAATAGGCATGTGCAGTTTTTCAAATGTAACAGCGAAATTTGTGCCCATTAGAAGCTTAGGGGCATTCGACCAACGCTGTCTGACCAGCAAAGCTCATATGGGTCAACAAATAATGAGGAACGCTGGAATCCGAATACGTATTTTTGGATCCAGTCAGAAAGTGATTTCCGTTATAAAAGCCAATATGGCACAACAATGGCGCTAGTCTGGTCATGTTTCAGCTGTACATCCAGTACGGTTGCATAATAATGCATTATTCTTTCACCAAGAAACAGATCGGCAAATATCACTACGTGAAGAGAATTTTAAATGGCAAAAACAGTAAAATTTAACCACAATCAAGGGAGGCAATGCATAACCAGTAAGCTTATTAGAATATGGTCCACATGCTCATTATATATTTTATTTGAAATCCTTCGGATTATGGCATCGAATCGTGAACTGTACTTTTGCTGCAGAATTCTAGTGGTCGCTTGATTAGTAGCTGCATCAGCAGTGCAGCTTCCTTGCGGTTTTTACTATATTACTTCATAGAAAAAAACGGGCCTCTTAGTAAATTCTGTCCTAAGAAAAGAACGTTAAGATGATTCCATTAGAAATCTGCTGCATGATTGCACAGAGCACGGTTCGATGTCATATCGCACAGGATTGCCAATTAAGAACCATGGTTTGCAAGTTGGCCTCAGTTTAGTTTACGATCGGATCTTATATTACCAAACTAGGATTGCAGTAGATTTTAATAACTCCGCTATGCGCGAATCTGCCCACGTTGTGCTTGATAGTTAGGTTTCGCCTAAAATAGCGAAGGTTGGGAAGGGTTGTTCGGACTTTCGCAACTCTCAGACTGACCACGTCACTTACATAGCCCGAGTTCATGATACAGATACTAAGATACTCAAACCTGGCAAGTACGTCCAAATCCTTACATTAAAGCCACAGTTTATTTGAGTGAAGAGTAATCCTGGAGAAATAAGTTACATGTATAGGGTGCTAATTTCATACTGAAAGGTGGGACTGTTAATCTATTCAAAATGGCCTGTGCAGAATGTGGATTACTGAAGAAGATTGCAATAAGGTCTATATAGTCAAAAGCGACTAATTTAATGCAAGAGAAATCATCCGTGCCAAGATCCTGAACATATGGAAGGGCACAGATCGTAATGGCCTATATTACAAAATTAAACAGAAAAAGGGAAAGTGGATATCTTTGACGGATACCACAGCTAGTTCTCAAATTTTGCGATAAATCCTTGTATAACCAAACTCAAGCATATATGTTTATGCCGAGATCACGTATAATATTTACAAACTAAGTGGGCATATGATATTTCAACAGATTATATTAATCAACCAAGTCAAATGCACCACTGAAGTACTTGCCTCAGGATAAAAATATTATTTATACAATCTCGTTCTTACCGGAACCTGTTTGTTCTTCTCTCACGTATAATATTAACAAATTAAGTGGCCATATCACATTTCAACAGAATATCAGGATTAACCAAGTCAAATGCACCTTTGAAGTCAAGAAAAACGGATATAGTTGGATAGCGGTAATGTCGCTGTTCAAGATAAAAATATTACCTATAAAATCTTTGTCCGTCTCTCATATGTGATTCCCGTTCAGCGCTAAAATGGCATAAAATAATCGAAGCAAATAGCCTAGACATGCCTTTACTCAAGCTTATAACACGAGTGTTAAATTACGAATTAAGACAACCTTTTTGAAGAAAGGTATGATATTCGGCTCAATTCAAACAAAAAAGCACAGTCCCTTTGTTCATGTCATGCCGACACTATACATTATAAAAATTTGGAATTAGTTCATTGAGGTCTGCAGAATTGCGATTTTCAAGAGACAATATTGCATTGCGTAATTATAACTCAGGTGGTTACTCGAGATAAGCGTCCCATATTGTTGTTACATGCATAATTTTCGGGATCGGGACTGATGCAGGAGCACAGGAAAATTCATTTTTAAGTGATCATCTCACCTATCAAGACGATAAATTCCATGTTAAGTGCCGTTTTTTACAGAGAACAACATATATATATATATATATATATATATATATATATATATATATATATATATATATATTCATTTGTGTATTAGGTGTTACGCATCTAGCAATAAATTAATTTAGAAACGCCTAGCATGAACGAAAAGTATAATCACTTGTAAACATGCGTTTCTTGCTTTCTGGCGATTCATAAGTATAAGCTGATAATCAGTTATCATTAAAATCCTTAACAAGGAAAATTGTCACAAATTCCTTGATTAAATATATAATGGTTATAGGGCGTAGTAACAGTCCCTATTGATTAGTTGCCAATAGGAACGAAACGCACGTGTACACGAGATAGCACCTTTCGTCCATACTGACTGGTTTGTCCTTTTGGTCCTATTTAAACCAATTTGTTACTAGGTGCACAACACCTAATACATAATTCTATATATTATCTGATTATTATTGCAATCATTTATTGTTTAGCTAACGTTTAATCTTCTGTTGCGCGAATGAATCTGAAAGCGAGCGCTTCTATTTCGCTTTTCTGGTCAAGAAGAATTCAAGATTTACTTTTGAACTATGCTTCAGTCTGCGTCTCACAATTCTCCGTGTATTATTAAAAGCAGAGCAAGAATTGAATAATGCGCATAGTTAAGATAATCTTAAGACTATTCAGTCCCAACAGCTTATTCTACGAGAGCTAATGATACCACACAGTGATATCTGCAGTTAACATAGCGGATCTTCGTCCACAGTAAGTTCGAATTTTCATCATCAAGATCAGATAACATCAATTTTAGATACGTTTCGTATATTTGTAGAAAAACGGCTTTCGAATATATTTACATCAACTTGAGGTTAATTCTAATTTATATTTCCTGAAAGTCTACAACGGATATGCACATGGCCGGAGACGACATAGTTTTCAAAAAAATCGATAGTCCTGAATACAGCCACGACATCTAAAACTAATTGTTGTATGACCTATTTCAGCCTACAATTGTCCGGGAGCTGTAGTTCGCCATGTGATGCAGCGCCTCACACTACGTCTGACGCTGGTGCTACTCAGGTATGTACTATACTCTGTGCACCTATAGACCAATCGTTCACCACTACCACAGAGTACTGGACTGAAGGTGTATCTGCCGTAGCATAAGCGCTGAAGTAGACCGCGGATGTCACCCATAGATAAGACCGGATGTAAAAATCTTCCTCTGCATAGTAAACAACTAAGATTGTAGTAGAAAGCACCCTTGTCGTAGTCCATGTTGCAAAAGACGAGAGCATATATGTCGATACAACGGAAAGGCAACATTAAGGTTTCTATCAGTAGTTTTAATAGATATATTTAAGCGTGCCGCACAGAGTCGGTTGTTTATGAAGATCTATTCAGCTAACCAAACTTAAGCTCGTAAGCAAAGGACAGTACCGAATCCCCATTTTCCGGAATTAGGAAATTCCGAGGCTCGAAGCCAAAAACGCGTATGTAAGGATAGTGCTGTCAGTTGTGTAATACTCGTAGGATCCTTGATTCTAGTTTCCGTTACGCAACTTAAATCAATTCATAATTTATTCAACGTACATGCTATATATTCTTCATGTCCAATTTGTTTGAATATTCGTGCTATGAATATGCTGGGGGGGGGAACCTAACTTAGATGAATAGTCGTTCGCCTGAGCCATATTCGATATCTGATGATCAAACATTCGGATCAATGATTTGAAAGAAATCCCCCATAGTCATGGAGTCTAAAATTATATTACTATAAAGAACAGAGAAAGAAAGGAAGGCGAATCGTAAATGAATTTGTCTGCAGCAGCTAGATTTCCTTGACTACTCTCCATGACTCAGTAGATAAGGCGATATTTTTTAATCTGTTGATGGCTGATACAGTACGCAGTTATTATAGTTCGTATTGTTAATGGTTATATTTAGGCAGTAAAAGAACACCCGATCACCCATTACTAGCGGGGATGGTCTGTGCTCCATTTTCCTTCTCTTAGACACTCTTCCGACCGAGGCTGACCGACACAATCTGCCTAAGCAGCAGTGGTCAAATTTTCTTTTGACAGCCGAAACTTTCCCCTCGAATATAGAACGTTTGCCCTCATTCTGTCATCACCCGATTAACTTTAACTTTAAAAGTGTTGTTAAACCGAACTCGAAGAATTACAAGAAGCGAAATGACGTTTGTATTCCATTAGACCCGACAAGTTTCAGACTACAATTATGAGGCTGATTAACTAGTGCCCACCGGCCGTCAGGTCGCAAATTCATACAACGACGAGCATAATTTCAGTTGTATTCTACAAATAAGGCAAAGAAAACTGGAATCGCTCGTCAAGTACATTATTGGCACATGTCCATGTGATTGGAAGATGGAAGATGATACACGTACAGTTTTAGGTAAAATAAATTTGCTCAGTTCGGTCTAGATTTGTCAGTTAAACCTCAAGATAAATAAAGCATACGCGAAATTAATAAGTCCACCAGTTTTATTAGGCCACTCTCCAACTTGCGATTAGGGTCACATCTATTCCGTTTAAAATTACCTTTCACTTATCTATCGAGGCTATACTACAAATGGCTCGAATAGGAGGAGATAGTGATAAAGAATCTGATGATCGAATAAAAGTGTTCGAGCTTACACTTACATGATCTCACACATTATTCTTCTTAACTAAAAAAAATACTTAGCTCTGGGAAAATCCGCGGGAATATATCGGTAGACAGGGTCAAATAGAGGCCTGATTAACATTGTTTCATCAACATAGGCGCTTCTGGAATCTGCCATGCAGCAGGCGTATTACTGCGTTCTTGAATGAAACAGAAAACACCATTTTAATCAGGCCCCAGTATATATATATATATATATATATATATATATATATACCTATATATATATATAGGAGAGAGAGGACTATGGAAAGACAGATATTATTTTAAAATCCACGAAAGCCAAAAAGAGTGTAAGTACGATATATCAAGTTTAGTATAAATCATTAACAAACTCCTAAATAATAGCAGTTTATTAAAATGTAGCTAGAAAACTGTATCACAGCAAGCACACACAGTTCAGAATCATTATTGGATGAAATATGAATAAACACAACTGATTTCAATCAAGTGAAAATCAGTCATGAAAAGCATTACAATAATTTATGAAAAGCTGTTGGTGTAAATCTAACGACAGAGACAAGATCTGAAACAAACTAAGTCTAACACTTAATTCATCACATATTTAAAACGTTTATATTTTTTTTAAATTATGAAATATTTATTTTTTAAATAACACGGTACCTGAAAGGAGATGTAATGATCGTAGCTCATAATTTACTAAACTGTACAACATCCGTGTAAACTTGGACATGAAATGCGTCTATTTTATGATGAGGCGAATATTTCCATTACTATAAGTTAGCGGAAATCATTCAATATTAAAATTAATAATAAAGAATGCAGGCAAAGGAGGAATTGTTAATATAATAAAAATCCGCGTCAAGTGAAATTAAAACCACGAGAATCAAGTTCAAATGTTGATGTATGTACTACTAACAAAGAACTAATAGAAAAGGTCGCTGAAATTATGATTAGTTTCCGAACATTTTTATTTTGTGAGAGAAAATTGCCATGACCTCCATAGCCAAGGAATATCAAGCAATGTCAGTTTTCCAACAACGGATGTAACACGGCACAGATATATATCACTGTTCACAAATAATAGAGCAGGCAGAACTTTGTGCCACTAATTTAATAAACTTCTTGATTCATTTGCAACAACCAAAGAAACATTATCTCGAATGAAAACTAATGCACATAGTCTACGCGGAAACCAACAGAAATGTGCACATCAAACATAAACTGAAAGCAAAGTTAGAAATCGATGAACTCAGAATTAAAAGAACAACCTATTTTCAATGTAAATACAAAGGATTTATACACTGTAGCATTGTTAGAGTCACGAAGCCAAGATTCTTCTTTATCATAAATATCTAAAAAATCAAACGTCACCACAAAACGAGTAACGTAAACTGCATTCAAAACCTAATTAAAAGCAAGTAGGTGTATATATAATACTAGGGTCAAAAGGCCAGTTAACGCAAAATTTAATTTATCATCATATATTGTTACACTAAGCGCACACAAGCACGTAAATACACAAACACACACACACACACACACACACACATATATATATATATATATATATATATATATATATATATATATATTGTTGGTTTAGCCAGAACGGTGTAAATCTAACAAACACAAACAATCGACAAGATCATGGTTTCTTCATTCTTGCAATCTTATGACATGTTTAGGAGATATAAACAAACAATAGTTACACTGTGACACAATAATGTAAGTAATTTTCGTTTTGAAGGTTTGTTTAAGTTCTGGATTGGCTCTAGAATTCAGCTCTTGGCACGCAAGCAACGCCGATTTCATGCGCCTCAAAAAATTCTCTGAAAACCAAATTCCAATTCCGAGCTTGTATGAGAAGGACCCACTCTCACAAGCACAACGCACGAAGACGTTTCGTTTACTCCATTTAGATACTGATCATGTTTGAATAAAAATCAAATTCATGGATGATAAATTCTGGTGGCCGTATCCAGATATGTAACAGGAGTAAACCTCAAGGAAAAAGATGGTCGCGGTTGCCCTGCATATGTATCTCTGAACCAATGGCCGAATGATTCTGCAAATATCATGTACAAAATAAATCCCAGTTAACCATATTATTATATATGGTATTCAAAACTCGGTATATGGACCAGAATATTCGTCTGTAAGTCGGTATTTAATGAAATATAAGAATGTGCTCATAATAACTGGACAAGATTGATTAAGAAATCTTTTGAAATAAAATCAGGATATGACATATTGCAAGAGCACTAAAAAACACGACTCGATTTGGAACACAGCACAACGTAATGACAAACAGAGAAGATTTCACGAATCAGAGTCGAAAATTTGCTTCAGTAAAAGAGTAGGCATTTTGGCTGACAAAATTTAGCATCACTTACTAAATTGACATTAAATCATCCAGATGAGCATACACGTGTAGGCAATTACATTTATTAAAATGCTTCAGTCATTAACACACACATATATGACGCACGCTTATATTGTGGAACAACATTAATTAAAACAAGTAATTACCTTTAGTCACAAACACACGTGCACACACAAACATGACGCATGTTTACCTAGTAAAATGTCAGTACTGTTATGAGTCCTCGGAGTAAGAGTAAACGAAGTTTAAACGAAATGTATCGCTTATTCTATTGTTTAACAATTTGTTAGTGGCATGAGCGGCTTGTTCACAAGGGAACTCGAAAGTGTGCAGAGAACGCAAAACCCTTGTTACGCACAACAATTATCAGGTAAAAGCAATTCCGAGCTTTCATTGTATGTATGAAATAATGTATTAGGTAACTATGAGATAATGCTGGCATAAATGAGCATAGAAACTATGGTTGTGTCCACACGCACGCGTTTAAAGACATGCTTCGTTAAAGCGAGTCCATTATAACAAAGACAAAAGTGTTAATAATGCCACTTGTGCTTTGGATATGTACCACGAAAGCGATGAAGGAATCCTGGCATGTTGACCGAAATATAGTCAATATAAGAATCAGTTAGCTTCGGAGATGCTCTGCTGATAGGAAAAAACCCACAGATAATAAATTGCTTTGTTGCAGATAAGACCAATACTTATTTCACGGAATATATATAAAATAGCATGTACATGGCTTTCTTTGACTGTGTTGTATATATATCCACATATCAAATACTTACTGATTCTTATTACTAAATTAGAAACATTTAACTGTTAAACCCAGGTCAAGCAAATAAGTAGAAAAAATCTCATGATTAAATGAAGCCAATGCGAAGAAAAAGCAACTAAGCTAGGTCGGCATAAAAACAAATTTATCAACCATATCGTAACAAGTTATATAGTAACGACGTTAAAATTATTTTATGGGTCCCAATTAGAAATAATGACACAAATGTAGTAAAACAGAATTTATCAAAACAGTAAGTGAAATGAGGTATCACACATAGAAGGTTATCACACAAGTGTGAATAATTTTCGATTAATTCGATCGGTCGAAAGGATGCATAAAAAGCACGTTTAAAATATACAGCGTTAATTTTCATTATTCACCAGTCTACTTTTTCAATCAAGTAGCAATATTACAAATCGTAACAAAATTTACTTTGAGAAGTAAAAAAAGCGAGCCACCTTGAAGTATTTACCATACTTCATCATTTTTAAATTAGCTAATTAAAAACTAAGAATAAAACTTAGCAGAATAATAAATATCCGCTGATTAATTCAATTAGAAACTGAATATGGCAGATAATACCGCTGTCAAAATTAAAGAACTGATGGCGGGCTTGATCAATAAGAAAGATACGCAAATATCATTTAAATCAAGGTTGCGATCTTGATGTAAACACTAGTCCCATTATATACATACAATTTTCAATATAAGCTAAGCATCGTATAGTGTAGAAAGCAAAATTCATCCAGAAGACCTATTTTGTCCTTATTAGGAACTTTTCACATATTGTCCAGAAATTGTCGCGCAAGATTGAATGGCTGATATTAAGCAAAATTTAAAAATAAGTGAAGATTCAAAAGCTACTGGAAGTGACAATCAGAATAACAGATTGTATAAGAAATATTAACAAAATCGAAAATTTATCCGATTGTTGAATGAGCTCAAAAAGTGCTGTGGTGATAGAACCAAACCCTTCTGGTCACTGGTAACTTTTTCCCGTTTATTTTCCAAAGATTTTAGTCATCTAAATGTATCATGAGTTTCAAGATAACAGTTTGACGTAAACAAACTTCTTTTATCAAAAATAGCCGTAGTGAGCTTCAAGGCACGTGTCTAAAGGCTCAGCACGCCCAATGATCTAATAAAATAACCTAGGTAATCTGACGAACAGAAAGCGTACTTAACAAATGTTGGTGTATGATTTCCACCAGTGTAGGAAATATTTCGGATACACATAATGGTAACCTTCATCGGTCCACAAAACCTTACTATACATAGGAAAAAACTATCGAGGAAGTGTACTTGTTCTATTGAGAACATGCGCGATAAATAGAGGAGTGATGTGAAAATAATCGGATCGATGAACCTGCTTGCGACTTACAGCTAATGTACTTATATTATTGCGATATAAAACAAGCCAAGCAATACATCTTCGCAAAAATGGTTGCTGAGTATATATATATATATATATATATATATATATACTATATATATAAACTCTGGATATTCGCAAAATATATGAGAGACAGACGATGCAATATTCATTTCAATGAAATCTAGCAAATCTTCAAAACCATGGTTTCCGTACCCTTTAGGGGCTTGATTGATTATCTTTATTGTATGTACTTTGAAATCGCATTACGATAGATTTCACATAAAGGTGACTTTAAAGTTAATTTAATTAGCACACAAATATCCCACATTTCTTGACCAAATATGGAGTAGTTACAGAACATTCTTCCGTTGCCTACTAATGTGACGCAAGTAAGCAGGGAGCGCGTGTGCAGATGAGAGCAGTCATTTTGTTTCTGCTGACATTTGCACATATATTTTGTCGTAGATTTACTAGATACGTCATGCCTTATAGATAAACAATATTATTTTAAGAATTTAAGGTAAGGAATCTATCACAAAACGGATATTTGGCTGATCGTACAGGGAGCGTAAATTCTGAACGCGGAAGCGTGAATGAATTTGGTAGACATAAGCAAAACTTTATTATCTTAATTCAACGCCTACCAAATAATTTTACGCAACAAAAGTCAGAAGTGACTAATGGTTCACTGCCATATAACCATAAGGAGTAAAAAATGTAAATAAGTGAAATTAGACAAATTATTAGTGAGATTTACGAGAGAGAGAGAGAGAGGGAGTGAGGGGCAGAGAGAGAAGGAATACCTTGCTACTATGAGTAAATTTATCAGGATAACTCACAGAAATGTGGCAAACAAAAACCTCTCCACAACACCATTATGGCCAAGTTAGCATTCGGGCAAGGCGACATCAGCAATACAGCTTCCTTGCGGATTTCACTGTATCACGTCATAAACAAACCAAACCACGCAGCTAACTTTGCCCTACTAAGAAAAGAAGTTACGAAGATGATTCTACTAGACATCTGCAACAAGATCGCCACTGAGCTCGATTCGATGCCATATCGCTAAGGGTTTCTAACTATGATGCCACGAGGACCCCATCCTGGCAGACTGGTGGGTTCTATACAACCCAATTTAGATGTAAGTGACTTCAATTGTTTCTGCCATGTCAAAATCTGCCCACCTTGTTTCTTACGCCAATTTGTTGGACATCACAACAGTATTCAAATTAGTTCTCAAATCAAATAGGTGCAAAACGAGCATTTAAATCAAATTTCATTTCTACTGTAAGGCAGTTCAGAAATTAATTAGCAGATCAGAAACTGGTTAGTGTAATTAATTAGAGGACAGTTGAAGTTTGTTCATACATGAGCCACATTTTGACGTTAATAAATTAAATCAATGCAAAGATGGACACGTAAACAGAAAAATAGATATTAACACCGACTAATGCAAACATTTCAGTAAAGACAAAAGGTTTACTTTTAATTATTGTACAGAACTACACGATAAAAATGCAAGAATCGGACAGCTAAAAATAATATCTGTCAAAAATATTGAAACAGTAAACTCGAATGACAATCAGCCTTAATCTTGTACAAAGCTTTATAAAAAAATGTATGCACCTTGCTTAAAGTATATTAAGTGTAGTTATACATACATGCCTGATAAAAATTGATTTGAAATATTACACGTATAAAAGTGAAAAATGTAACTATATATAATGCACGGAAGTAAATTGAAGGAAAGGAAATAGCATGAAATATTATTTATGAACTCATTTTCAAAATGAAAGTGGTATTCATCCTTTTTAATTTAATATAATTTGACACACTAGCTTCAGTATCAAGTAAGAAATCAGTATTTCTAAAAAATATCCATAAAGAGTACTTTTCTATAATATAAATTCGTGTTAAACAGCACCATTTCACAAATCAATAAATAATCAATATTGAGTCTCCGCACAGTTAGCTCTAGACGCATGTAGAACATTTAGGTACTAAACATACACGGCAGTGGGTTCAATTTGTGTATGCTGTCGATCACTAGGCTCATGGTAGCATGGAAAATGACGACATCCCTGAACAAAATCGGCTGGAGCATCATAGATTATTTTTTTAAATATATATTTTAGAAAAGGTTACATTGTTCGGAAATTGGGATACCGCCTAAGCCACTTAGGACAGATTAGCAGCAATCATTTCGGTTTTCCACATGAAATTTTCGCCTTCTAAATTATTCTGCCATAGAAGAACACACCAATGGTAGTTTGAGTTCAGCTCGCACGATTGGCTTATCCTGGTGTTTGTATGAATAAAGCAGTAGATAAATGAAATGAATTAAAGTACTTAAAAGCCTGTAACGGCCATCGCCACTAACAGCGAAACAAAGGTTCGTCACTTCGCCTGAAAGATCAGGTATATAGTGTATTTGCCCGATCATTATTGTTTAACTCTAGTAAGAATCTCTTTTGCTACAAATCCTAGATGCTTACAATCATTCGACCACTGTCAACGTCGAATAGGCACCGTCAAGATCTGGGGACAAATTTATTATCCGTTAATAAGCAGCCGAAACAGTTAAGGCTACTAAAAGCATCAGATTGGTATACGGTACAAGAAGGAAGAGCAATGACTTAAAATTAAATGAACATTGGTTGCGCGGGCGATGATAACAATTACTTTTAATCAAGGTTGCGAACTTGATATGAACACCTGACCCATTATGTACATACATTTGTCAGTATAAACTAGGTATTGTATAGTGTGGAAAAAAGCAATTCATCCAGTAGACCGGTTTTGTCCTTACTGGGCACTCATCACGCACTGTCCAGAATTTTCCGATGTCTGGGCTCGAACCACTGTGGCAGGGTGACTCAGTGGTTAGACACCAGATTCCGAAGCATACGTGCCAAGGTACGAGCCCTGATCGCGGCAAACTCTGGACAGTACGTGATGAGTTCCCAATAAAGACGAAACCGGTCTACTGGATTAATCACCTTTTCCACCCTATACATTACCTAGACTGACGTAGCATAAACAATCAAACTCAGTCGTATTCAGGTTAGGTTGTATATGACCACATCACTTTCTAGAATAGGATTCAGGTCTATGACTAATCAATAATTGGTGAAAGAGCATGGAATCGTACTCGGTGACGATCTTGTTGCAGATATAAAGTATATTCATTTTCTTACTTGTTTTATTTTTTGATCGCAGAGTTCACTGTGTTGCGTGGTCATTTAAAGGAGCGGAGATATTATTTCCTTTCTTACTTTACTTGGTAGCCTACTGGGCCCAATATATCTTGTGTGTGCAGGTCTACGTGGACAATACTTAACTAGTAATGTCATTGTTATTCAGCGGCTCAGCACCTGTAAATTTATGTTTTCGATGGCAAATCTGATAATATAGATGAATATAGTCAAATATTATGTAATAAAATGAAGAATAGCCGAAAAGACAGGAATAGTAGGTAATAGAAAAGGACAGATCGAAAATTATAATGTCAAATGGATAAGAAAGAACGAAATTGCCTTACAATAAAATAGCCCAGAAAGTTATAAATTAGAAATAAGTCAAATAGATAAAATTGGAACTGAAAAGAATACAATTTCGAGAAAAATGATGCAGCCGTAAAGAAAAGGTAGAAAAATAATGTAGTTTAAAATCACTAGCTGAATTGCTAAATGTATACATACAAAGACCAAATTAAACAAGATCATAATAAAATAGTGTATGATACACTGGATTGTAATATTACACAAAGAAGAATACAAGGCGAAAAAGAAAAATAAATTATTAATCTAGTGAAAATGTATATAGCATTAATGGAGAGCCTAGAGGATAAGAGGAAACTCAATAAAATAAAACGTTGAAAAATCAAATAATTAAATTGAGAGGAATCGCCACAGGATAATTTACCTATCTTTCCTGCGGTTCCTAACATCAACCGAATATACAGCGTTTGATTGACCAGATTTATTTATAAAAGGCCTTTTGATATGACACCCCATCCATTGTAATCAGAGCTCCTTAACCAGATTCGGCGCTAATAACACAAAAATTACTGGTCAGATACGGCTGGCCAGCGCGTAATTTTATCTTTTAGTGATACGTAATGACACTTACCTGGCAATGACATAAACCATACAAAGTGAATACTTCAATTGAAAAGCACCCCAGCGATGTCAAAATTATGTACATCTCGCAACACTTAGCGCCATAAAATAAGACGACTACAAACTGCACTCGAAGACACAGGATTTGATACTTATAGAAAAGAATGGACGATGTCAGTGGTTTAATAACACGCCAAAGCCATTTCAGAAAGGTTAGTAGATCTGGAAATTCCAGAAGCCTAGTCCTCCTGCGTCTCGCGGGATCTTGAGTAGAGGAATTTGGTGGAGAATGACAGCAAGGCACCAAGAACGATACAAAACCTCAGATTAACTATGGTTAAATGGCCGATTTAGAGATACGCCCTTCAGTTCCGAATACATTACAGTATCATCGATTTATATGACGTTCGCAAGCCGTCCACAAATATAAGCAAGCTCAACTTGGGGAGGGTTAAACAGAGCAGAGCAAAGAGTGCATCGATGAAATAAGTGAACAAGGCGAGGAAAATGAAATCCTCGACGAATGAAGGAGCCCAATGCAACCATAGAACGATGCGTATTCATAACAAAATTTAAGAAACCTAAACATTTTGACCATAAAAGCTCTATATTACATAAAAGCCAATGAGTCAAAAGCGACTGCAAAACAAAAGGTCGGCTGCAAATACCGACAGAAAAACTTGAAATTTCGACGTAGTGCATGAATTTGGTTTACAAAACACTTTATCTGCCCAACCACACTCTTAATAAATCATTTTGCAGCTAACAATAGTCACAAAATTTGATGCAGCAGTGAGCAATAATAGATCAAAATAACTACAGTGATAATGCTAATTTTTGGCTAATAGCCAATAAAAATATCTCCCTTCCACTCGGGAAAACTCAGACAAGCCTATACTTCCGTATCTACTTCCAACCTTTCGAAATTGAATGATTCCGACTGCAGACTAAAAATCATAGAGGCTCTTCTTTGGCTCATGAAATTACAAATCTTGTAACAAGACCGAGGGTTAATTCCGTTGTTAATTACGCTGTAAACGATATTTGGTTGATTGAAGACTTCAAAAATCCTTGTGGAATCTACCGTCATAGATTGGAAGCGCCCGGGGCATTTGGCATAATTCTCACTTCTAATATATCTTATCTGTGCATAAAAATAGAAAAGATCACGCTTTGACGTATTTTCGCATTTGTTAGCAACTCTAAGCCAATTTTAATGCGAATCCGATACTCGATAGTTGGCAAACTCTTAGGGAAGCGAATAGGCTAGAGTACGATTTCCTCATAGTTTTTCAGTAGTTGCTGCGTATTGGAGAACATAGGTGTTAATAAAATTAGAAAACGTGCTCAGGCATTATTGTTAATATACGCATGCAAGCTTGCTCAAGCTTTCCCTTGATAGAGTTCCACATGCTGTTTTGTACACTATAGGATATGGCAACATGAGTCTCAGAATAAGTCTATGCGTTTATAAAGCTCTCTGTAAATTTTTATATAAAACCAGCTATTTGAATGAAATATAAGTGACGACAAGGAGTGAAATTTCAGTTGGATTCTAGCGACTAAAAGATTGGAAAGATCAATCTATCGCAACGAAAGAGCAATTCTGGCACGCCAATGCAACTTTTAAAGAAAGCAATCATATTGAGTAAGAATAAATGTCACCGTCCAATCCTCACAGTTAAGTCACAACGCTGTGTGGCAAGAATAGGACTAAGGGTAAGATTCGAGCGCAAGATGCTTTTATCATAGTTATCTTCTGCGAGGATCTGCCCATAAACGGCTGTATTTTCTGCAGAATGGATCTACCTTGGCGTTGAAATTACGAATACGAACTGAATGAATGCTGTGAGAAGCGAAATTTGATAGCTTGCCAAAGAATTAATGGTATTAATTTTAAAATGATTGATAAGTTGGAGGTAAACTCCAATTTGGTCACATTTAACGACAACGTTTGAAGGATAAATTTTTTAAATATTCAAAACAATTGTTCCCAGACATCGGCTAGGAAAATAATTATATTTTTTATAAAATTACTTGCGCTTCAATATTAAGAAGTGAACAAATTTGAGAAATAAAACGCATGAATTAATAGTCCATGGTGCTTCCATAGGAAAAAGATGTAACAAATTCTACATGGTGCTAGAAGACTCAACGTAATCAAAGTGTTTATACAATTCTTGACAGAGTATAATTATAGTAATAGTACCAAATAGAGAACCATGTTAGTCCGCCTTGCTAAAGATTCAATTATTATTCGTTATAAAAGTTACATACTTTTGAAATTTGATTGCGGAGTGCCAGCTTCATATTTTCCAATGCCGCGTTTTGCGTACGCGAGATTTAGCTTTGCACTGACAGTTTCACAAAGATCCGATAATTCACAATTTCCATTTTCATTTTGTCTGCGATCGGGCTGAGTTTGTAATCGTTCCAATGGAAATGCGATTCTATCACAAAATTTTTTTGATAGAACCGCATTTTCATTGGGACGAATACAAACACAGCCCGGTCGAAATCGCAACGAAAATGGAAATTGCGATCAATCGGATCATTGTGAAACTGTCGGTGCAAAGCCAAAACAAGCGTACGCAAAGCGCGGCATTGGAAAAAAGTTAGATACTGTTTATGGTGGAGTTATAATATATATGCAATTGCGTATTAGGTGGTGCGCACCTAGTAACAAATTAGTTCAAATTTGACTACGATTATTTTAGAAGCATTATCCATATCGTTCACCAACAACGAATAATCAACGCTCAACACCGTAGACATATTTTAGAGCAGCCAACACGTGCTCCTTTTTATAGAAATAAATGAGGCACCAACAACTGCGTTGGAACAGTCACGTTTTATGAATGTTTCCAGTTTGATTGCCTAGTAGAACAGGAATTGACAGATTTTGACATGACAAAATCAGCTAAAATCAAATTGTGTACCATAGGACCAATTGTCTATTAGAATCGTGTTCATATGCTCATATTTCTTGTTTGGAAACACCACGCGATGTGGCATCGAACCGAATTCAGTGGTTACCATGTTGCAAATTTTACGCTGAATCATATTAACATTCTCTTCTTATAGGAGCAAAGTCGACTTCGAGGTTTTGTCGTTTTGTATGAAGCGATAATATGAAAGGAAGCCTTACCGCCTATGTCGCCTCGCCTCAAAATGGACTAGGGCATAGGTTGCCTTATTCATGTTTGTATCTGAGTGTATACCTCCATCTGAACTAGATCCTCCCATTCATAGATAATTTCTCTTAATATCTTGTTTATTTTGAATAATTACTTTTATCCTTTTCTTTTATAAAAAAATATTTTATATAAGTTCTTATTATTTTCGTAGTTACATAACAGTAAAGCATCAGTTATTAAAATGTTGTATTGATGTCTGTGATGATGAATATGATACGTTGTTTGCATGACAACATATTTTTGATTTCGGAAATCAAAACAACCGTAAAATTCAAGCGGAGAGACAGTATGAAATAGGGAAGCTCCCAATATTTTACGTGAATCAACTCCAGTTCAAGCTGAATTTCAATACATACTTTGTTGGATGGCTAAATACGAAGCTGCACTTTGTTTATCTGCGGTGTTTAATAAATTCAAAATATTTTTTTTATTTGGTACCTTAAAGGCAATATCTATCAAAAATCGGTGCTAGGTTTCGAAAATGTGTTGAGCATATGTGTATTTACCCTTTGATTTGACAAAATTGTTAAAATTGAAATGCTCACCCTAGATGGTAATAGTCTGGTCTATCTACAACTTACACATGTATATCGATAAATACCATTTACTTTAGCTGCTGGCAAAGGCAAATGTTTAACGATAAATACCACGCTTAGTTTTACTGTCTTAGACGTGCGGATCACTGTCACTGTTACTATCATTTACGCTGTGCCCAAGCCTGACCCATTAGGTGCATAGATTTGCTAGTATAAACTAAGAAAGGCATATACTTAATGGGTCAGGTGTTTATATCAAGTTCACAACCTTGATTATAGTAAATGTTATAACCGCTCGCGCAACGACTGTTGGTTTAATTATATAAGTGTCCAAGTCACTTGTCATAATTTCTGGTCCTGTACTCATCTGTCTTTTAAACAACTCTTCTAATATTCAGTACATATATTTGTCAGTAAAAACTAAGAAATTTATAGTGTACAATTCTTAGTTTATAGTTACAAGTATAAGTACTTAATAGATCAGGTGTTGATGTCAAGATAACCTAAATTACATTAATTTTTATCACCGCCCGCGCAACCATTGTTCGTTTAAATCTTCGAATAGTTGACCCAACCAATTATTCTGTATAACCAATTATCTTTTACATATGGACTGGGCAGTTTGTCATACACGAAGAACGGCTGTAAACCTTTCCTAATTTATACTGAAATGCAAAAACTGCCAGAATATAAATGCAATGCCGACCCGATTTGTTTACAACAAATGATTTTTTTCATTTTAGCATAAACATAATTTATAATTACATCCGAGAAAGATAGACAATAGCTTTTCTTACGTTCGGGTGTAAAACTGATATTTATGTGAGATGTGCTGAAATTTTAAAGCTGTTAGTGACTGCAGCCCGTTTTTATGACGAAAGTACATGCCTCCAAAACAACCTACATATTGTGAATACTTAATGGCTAGCTTTTAGCGATGCCCTCAAAGTAACCTATAATAGGCTTCACCACTATTAAAGAAATGGGACATTAGATTGTCACATCATTCACTCATTTACGAATGCTTCCATTTAAATGAAAACGTACGCCATTCGTTTATAACTAAATAAGTTTGCTTAGATCATGATCTGGAACCGGAGTTGGTAATATGTTTAGGTTTACTAACTTCACTTTATCAATAATTTCCACAATTGAAACAAAAGCCCCCATCAAGGGACATAATTACCCTATTTTTCACATTTATATCTTAAATTCCTTATAAACAAAAATGAATAAGCATCCGATTAATATTCTAGTATTTTATGAATATAGTGTAGATCAATAATAATATTATTTTTATGAATTTTTGGCGCAGATAAACAAAATTTTCTGAGCATCTGTACAACGGCTTTATTGAATATACCATCATTAGCTGTTTCGTTTTATTGAAAAAAATCGATTTTCAATTATTTATTTATCTCTAAAAATCTTTCTCTGATAATAAATACTTGCAAAGTACCAAGCGCGTCCAATAAACAAGATACACATAAGATTCTTACAAGTAAAAGCGATTCATCCCCTTCCAACTGATAAATTATGTAATAGGACAGTCTTGAAAGATTTCTTTAGTTAAACCGTAGTGTACACTTGCGTCAAGTGCGAACCAAATCTTCTGGAAAACTTAATTGCTTAATAAATTTTAAATAATGCAATTGCCACAACGACATCCTTTGAGATTTTCATTTTAACATCGCTTGTTCATCTAATTCCTTGACAAAATTTCCTTCAGTTACCGAAAAATTGCCTTTGCGACTGTCACGCTTTCTTTTATCACATCACTGCCGATGTAACTTTAAGTAGTAAAATCGAAGAAGGCTTCAGATGATACAAGATAGCTGTATAAAACTAGGTCTATGCTACTTCATTTGCGATTCTGCTACAAGCCGAGAGCCTTGTTTGAGAACTGGGACAAAAACCATTATTAATTGAGCTGCGTCAAATAACCGGGAATCTATTGCTGGCAATATGAAGAGTATCATAATTCCTTTTCAACATAATAAATTTTCCGTTTATTCTGATTACATCTTGATCAGTCATGAATATCTGCCATTGGCCTTGATATTAAAGATAGAACAGGAGTTACAATTTCAGGAAAAATAATCAAATCTACTTCTCGAGTGATTAAGCATACAGAGCCACTTCAGCCATATATATCCTGACCTATTGATAATTCTCTTAATTTGGCACATTATGAGTGAACTTAGACGAATATTTTCATTGTATCTTCGGGTTTTTATCTAAAGTAAAGTGATAATTTATACAAATTATTATGGCATTAATATTAAGCCATTCATTAAACAAATTTAGTGCAATAGAAATGTGTAAAAAATTAAAAACTTACTGCATCATGTCGCCAGTACTTCAGAATGTCAGATATGCTTGTGGCATGATGAAACAATAAGAACTGCCGCCATTCATTATAGCTGATTTTAAGTGTACCATCTTTATCAACATGCCTCAAAAGAGTTTCAGCTTCCTCCATGTCGATGGGCATACCCAAACGAAAAAATGCATCTTTCACAGATTGAACTCCAATCTGACCGTTTTCATCCACATCGAAATGTCGGAAGGCTAAATCTACCTTTTTGTCATGCTCGTGTACATATTCAATAAATTGTTCTAAAGTCAAATGGTCGTTAAATGCAACGCCGCAACGAATCATAAAATCCTCTGCAACATTTCTTGAATTTTGCTTTTTATGCTGAAGCGATGTATTATCCAACAAGTTAACCAAGTCATCAATACAAATTTTTCCATCCTGGTTTCGATCTATTTTGTTAAAAAGAATTTTTAAATTTTCAGTATCACTAGAATATGACTTTGATTCACGGACCATCCTTAATCCATACCGTCAGTATTAATTAAGGAATAAGTGAAAAAGCAAAAATAAATTAGCCTATAAAACTTTTAATAAGCAAACAAAACTGAGTAAAAAATAAAAATATAATCGTATTAAATATAAGAGCAAAGTATTTTTTGAAATAAATACTAAAATAATCGCTTCTTTAATGTAATTTATACTTATTTAGGAAAATGGATGGAGTTAAAAGCATTGACAGATATTGATAAACTATCGTTAAGATGTAACTTCCATAAAATATTTTAGCTCTGAAAGGCAGCTGAGTTAACAGTTTCTTCCTTTATATTAGAACTATAATTTATATTAATTGGAATAAAGCTAAGAAATTAATAGCAAAGTTGACTAATCCAACGAGATATAAAATTATTGTGTTATTTTGAATGTTAATTTACCGAAACCTTATAAATCAAATCAACAACAATTTACATTTAATTAAAAAGCATATGTAACGACACAAATCAATCGCCGACATGTTGCGTAAATTAAATTCAAATTTATTTACGTTGCACCAATGAGAAAAAAGCAAATTGCCGTTTAACCACGTCTAACCACGTTTAACCAATGGTATGCAAGTACACATATTGCATGCTATTTAAGCACGGTAATTTACCATGCAAGTCAGTTGTGGCATTTGCCTTCTACCTGCTTCACGCGTGTGCGTTCTGTCAGCTGTCAATACGTGTGCGCTCTGTCGGCTGTCAATACCTACTCATCTTGTTGCGTGATACCGGAGACGAGCCAATTGAGTGCAGGACCTGCAGGACACCATCCACAACGCGATCACAGCTCAACCACGGGAGCAAAAGCTCAACCAGAGTCCACCCAAGGCTCTAGGACATCTTCAACTCTGAAGACTTCAAGCGAACGTATTACCAGGCCCTCTTAAGGACCCCCATATCAGTAACTAATCTCTATTAAGAGCACCTTAACCGAGTTTGTAACGTCGTACGGCATTTACTTGAAGCCGGGGCGTTTACAATTGTAACGACACAAATTAATGGCCGACATATTGCGTAAATTAAATTAAATTTTATTTACGTTGCACCAATGAGAAAAAAGCGAAACTTGCCGTTTAACCAATAGTGTGCAAGTAGGCATGGCATGCTATTTAAGCACGGCAATTAACCATGCAAGCCAGTTGTGGCATTTGCATTCTACCTTGCTTCACGCGTGTGCGTTCTGTCGGCTGTCAATACCTACGCTGGTGATTTGATAGTTTCACCAACAACTAACTACATCCGTGACTCAACTTGTTGCGGTATACCCAGAGAGACGAGCCAATTAAGTGCAGAACCTGCAGGACGTTATCCACATCGTGATTACAGCTCAACCACGGGAGCGACAACTCAACCAGAGTCCACCCAAGGCTCTAGGACATCTTCACACTCTGAAGACTTCAAGAGAACGCATTACCAGGCCCTCTTAAGGGCCCCCTATCAGTAACTAATCTCTATTCAGAGCACCTTAACCGAGTTTGTAACGTCGTACGGCATTTACTTGAAGCCGGGGCGTTTACAAAATTGGCGACCGCGCCAGGATATTGATTATTGTTCTGATTTTTTTGGTATAAATAAAATTGACTTCCTTTTTCATCTATTTGGGATAAAAATCGATTAAGATTTGCGTTTTATCTACCGTGATCGTGGTCTTCTGGGAATTCTGTTGGGTATATATTCGTGGATTTGTGGTGAATTTTTTTGGGGGTTATAATAATAATAAATGGAGCCTCTGTTTATCTTTCCTACGTACAAAACGGCACCGTACGTACTGGACAGGCTAAATTGCGGATAATTTCAATTTTGGGAAGCAGTTACTGTTCTGCGCTCATTCAACTGTGGAAAATAATAATACATTGGCATCAAAGGCCAACGGGGCCTCTGTTCATCTTTCCTACGTACGAAACGGCACCGTACGTACTCGACAGGCTCAATTGCGGATTTTTGGAAGCAGTTACGTGTTTTGTTCTGCGCTCATTCAACTGTGGAAGCTGTTTGTGGGTAAGCGTTTCGTTAAAGTATATTTATACATTTTCATATTGCTTATAAATTTATGCTTTTAAGATCCCGTAAGATTGTTAAAATGTCAGGTCCAATTTTAGATATTGATGTTCCTGTTTGGGATGGAGATAGTGAGCTATTCTTTATGCGCGTAGACTCCGCTTTCTCCCCGTTTCCTGATTATGACAGTCATCAAAAACTGTCGAAGGTTTTTGCTAAACTACCTTCTGAATTGCAGCGACGGATATATCCTAAGCTTGAGGCCATTAGGAAGCTACCTAATCCCATTTTGGGCCTACAAAACGAGGTAGAATCCTTGCTTGGACCCACGGAAACTGAGCAGATAATAAACAAATATGCGCAGTTAGATATGCCAAATCTTGGCCCCATAGAAATACTGAGGGAATTACGGAAACGTTGGTATAAAACCAACATTTCTGACCATGAGGCTAAGGTTGTTTTTATTAACAATCTTCCCCAAACATTAAAACTCTTTGCCAGACAGCTCCCCAACACTCTCTCTATAGATGACTTATCTGAGAGATTTGAGTTAGAATATAGGGTTTTGGAACCCAAAGTGAATCCATCATCCTTTTCTTCACCCCGGCAAGATGATAGACTCTCCTCTTTAGAGAGAACAGTGGCGAACATTGCCAAAGTTCTAGAAGGATTGGCCATTACCAAATCCGAGATAAATCAAGTGAATGCTCGACCAAAATTCGTTTCCAAGTCAAATTATAATGGTAGGCGGCGATCGAGATCTCCGCAATCCTTTAATGAATATGCTCCAAAGAACTGGTGTTATAACCACCAGAAGTTTTTTATGCTTGCCAAGTTTGTCTTTGTCGTTCCGAAGAATTTCCGAATGAGTGTCAATTTCCACAGCTGACGGAGAGGACAACAGACCGCAGGCACAAGGGTGCATCAGTATCGGGAAACGTCTGGCGCAGGAAGTAGAAGACCGTACTTTCTGCACATCAACGGCATCAACGGCACTACAGGGAAGAAGCCAACTACAATCCGACATCCCTGTCGACTCTTTTCGTCCACGCCGAATTTTTCACATAGAGAACCAAATGGACAACGCCGGTCGCAATCACCAGCCTACTTGTTTGCATGACCCGGCCAAACAGCCCAACGAACTTCTGCACCTTCTTGATTTCAAAACTGGCGAAGAGTTCATCGTAGACACTGGTGCGGCAGTCTCAGTTCTCAAAGGTGATTCAATGGCCGAGATGTCGCTAGGCGTTCTTCTCGCAACAGCTACAGGCGAGCCCATACCAACATATGGCTGCCGGTACCGCACACTCAACATAGGTCTACGACGTGAATTTTCCCACAACTTCATCATTGCCAAGGTCTCACATAATATAATAGGCCTTGATTTCCTTCTAAAATTTCGGCTCATTGTTGATCTTGCCAATCAAAAGATCATCGACCCCTTCATCGGACTTGAGCAAAGTTTTTTGACACTTGCCTCCGAGCGTTTGGAGTTACAGGTCATTCAGCCAACCCCAGTGCATCATTCAGCAGAGATATCAGCAGCTCTTCAAAAATACAAATCGCTTTTCGATCTTAACAAGTCAGAGCTACGAGTCTCCAACACGATGCATCATATCGTCACAGAAGGACAACCTATTGCACTCAAGAAGCGACCACTGGCTCCTGCTAAGCTGAAAGCTGCCCAAGAAGAATTCTCAAGGCTTTTGGAAGAGGGAATCATCAGACCATCGAAAAGTTCATGGGCGTCACCACTGCACTTAGTCTCTAAATCAAACGGATCGTACAGAGCCTGTGGAGACTACCGTAAGCTAAATTCAGTGACAAAATCTGATGCATATCCTATTCCAAATATCAACACTTTACTTGAAAAACTCAACGGCAGCAATTTCTTCTCAGTGATTGACCTCAGACAAGCCTACCATCACATCCCGGTAGCACCAGAGGATATCGAGAAAACTGCAGTCATCACTCCATTTGGCCTTTTCGAATATCTTTACATGCCTTTTGGACTTAAGTGTGCTACTCAGACATTTCAAAGATTCATAGACGACATACTTCGCGACGACTCTGCTTATTGTATGTCATATCTCGATGACATTATGGTATTCAGTCCAGATCTAGAATCTCATGCGAAACATCTACGAAATGTCCTCTCACGCTTATCCAACCACGGACTCAAGATCAACTGTGACAAGACGCAGATTGCAACTTCATCCGTCGACTTCTTAGGGCATCGTATCACGGCCCAAGGTATTCAACCGTTGCCGTCAAAGACGAATTCAATCAAGAATATCAAGTCACCAAGGACTTTGAGCGATTTGCAGAAAATCCTGGGAGTACTAAACTATTATCGCAAGTTCCTTCCGGGCCTTTCAAAACAACTTTATCCTTTGTGCAGGCACCTGCGGAACCGAAAAGGACTTAGCAAGAATTCCATCATTGCTTGGTCATCCGAAGACGAGAAATTACTTCGACTTGCCATCAACTTGTTAGCAAATGCCACAATGCTAACGCATCCAGATTTTGAAAAGCCATTTCTACTCACGACAGATGCTTCTGAATTCGCTATTGGAGCCACGTTGGAACAAGAGATCGACGGAGTTCGGAAGCCTATCAGTTTCTACTCGCGTACTCTCCAACCAGTAGAAACGAGGTACGACACTTTCGGCCGAGAACTTCTCGCCATCCACGACGCAGTGCGCCATTTTATCAGCATCATTGGCAGTAGCAGATTTGTTGTTTTCACAGATCATGCACCACTAGTTAGCGCACTTCGAAACGCAACTTCATCTATCGCCAAGTACCCTGCCAGAGTGGAAAGACAGCTTTCTCGTCTAAGCGAATGGCAATTTGACGTCTTTCACGTCAAGGGCAAACAGAACTTCATTGCAGATGCCCTGTCCAGGCCAGACGTCTCTCTACAACCACCTTCGCCGTCACCATTCACTGTCAACTCCGTGGCACTCAGTGAACCTGCACTAACGCCAACTCTCCTGCGAACTGAACAACGCGGTGACATTCACATTCAAAGATCAATAGCCCGTCACCCAACCAAGTTCATATGCCGTCTGTGGGAAGGCTTACCAATTGTTTACTTCACGGGTACGCAGCCCAACAAGCCAGTTCTGCCGACCAGCCTTCAGAGAAAAGTTTTCGATTCAATTCACTCAATTTCTCACCCAGGAAGCCAAGCGACTGTCCGACTTCTTACAGATCGTTTCTGGGGTCACAGACTTAGGCAGAATGTTAAACGATGGGTCTCAGAGTGTGCTATTTGTCAGAAAAACAAGATCACACGACACACTCGTTCTAAGTTGCAACATTTTCGATCTACTTCTCGCCTAGCCATCGTCCACATCGACATAGTTCATCTGACATAGGTTCAAGGTTTCAGCTACCTTCTAACTATGATCGATAGATTTACACGGTGGCCTGCGGCATTACCTCTTGGCACCATTTCTGCAGACGAAGTAACTAATGGTTTTATCTCTGCATGGATATCCAATTATGGTGTTCCCAATGAGGTCATCACGGACAGAGGCACTTGCTTCTCATCTGATCGTTTCAAAACCACCTTGCGGTACATGGGATGCATCTTACGCCAGACGACTGCCTACCATCCCCAAGCTAATGGCATGATAGAGAGAATGCATAGGGAACTCAAAGCTGCTTTAGCATCCTCGTCCATTAATGGCAACTGGGTCGATGCACTACCTTTAGTTCTGCTTGCCATGCGTTCCCGTACTCGTGAATCCATTAAAACATCTGCGTCACAACTCTTGTATGGCATGGATCTACGCCTGCCTAGTCAGCTCCTACGTCTTCTACCGGCACAAGATGACCCACAAGACGAAGCTACCCGCCTTCGACTTCATTTCGGTAACATGTCTGAACAGCAGCCGAGACATACGCCTCGTCCAGTCTTCGTTCACCCACAGCTCCACAGCTGCAAGAGAGTACTCGTTCGCAACAATAATGCTGTTGCACCACTACAACCAAAGTATCGCGGTCCTTACCCGATTTTGCTCAGACAACCAAAATACTTCATTATTATGCAAGGCGCTACACCGACATCAGTAAGCATAGACAGGTTGAAACCGTTTATCGAACCGCCTGATCCTGAGAGCGTTCAACCTTCTACACACGTCTCAGGCTCCGTCTGCCCACAATCTCAATATCCTGCTTTGTATAACGCGTAATTGATTTTTTTAAACATTAACATTAACTATCAAAATTTTTTTAACCTTACGTTATTTTTCGTATTTGTCTCACGTGGCATAACCAGCTGTTCTTAGCTAACAATTGTATAGCATTTTTGAACAGTTCTTTGGTATTATGCAATCTCTGAGGCAATGTTCGTGTACATATTTTTATGCAGTTACCTTTGATTTTAATGTATATATTTTTACATTATAATGTATTTCTCACACATGACATCACACTGCCTATTTTGGTATGACCAGCTACTTAGAGCTAACGCTTTCGTGTAGCAACACTAAGTAGTGATCAGCTTCATATCATGGTACAGACCACTTTCAATGCATATCTCAACTTTATCAATTGCACAAAGACCACTCTACAAATGTCATGACCACAACGTCGAGCACTCTAGCTCCTTTGGTCGTATAAAAACACATTGACAACGATCCAACCTGCTTAGGTTTTAACTTAAACCTGGCAAATTCAGAGGCGATTTACCTCGAAATCTTCACGCTGCGGCTCCAAAAACTTACACTGCTCTATTTTGCCTCACGTGCTATGACCGACCACTAGAGCTAACAATTTGTGTAGCAATTCCTAGTGGTTACCTGGCATCATATCATTGTTGAAGCAACCAAAAAGCATATTTAAGCCCAGCATTTATGGTTCATCATATTTTTGCTTAACTTGGTTCGAACTCTGTCATGCATTTCTTATCTAGCCTCGCAGAGAGGAATTTTTTTCCTTTTTTTCAGAGAGGAAAGTGTTGTAACGACACAAATTAATGGCCGACATATTGCGTAAATTAAATTCAATTTTATTTACGTTGCACCAATGAGAAAAAAGCGAAACTTGCCGTTTAACCAATAGTGTGCAAGTAGACATGGCATGCTATTTAAGCACGGCAATTTACCATGCAAGTGAGTTGTTGCATTTGCATTCTGCTTTGCGTTACGCGTGTGCGTTCTGTCGGCTGTCAATACCTACGCTGGTGATTTGATAGTTTCACCAACAATTGGCTACATCCGTGACTCATCTTGTTGCGGTACAACCAGCGAGACGAGCCAATTAATTGCAGAACCTGAACGACGTTATCCACATCGTGATTACAACGCTACAATGGGAGCAACAACAATCAGAGTCCACCCAAGGCTCCAGGACATCTTCACACTCTGAAATAAATCAGGAGAACGCACGAACAGGCACTCTTAAGGGCACCCCTATCAGCAACAAATCTCTATTCGGAGCACCTTAACCGGAGTTTGTAACGTCGTACGGCATTTACTTGAAGCCGGGGCGTTTACACAATCTCTGTTAGTCCCTCTACTAATCGATATTTCTTGAACTGCAATTTTATTTGGAATTAACAGTGTTTTTTATTAAAATGAGAACTGCGCGCGATCCGCGGGGATCACGCGGTGGACTATTGTGTCACTGCGGATTTATTTCGCTCAGTTGGATTTTTCACAATTGTACTGTTGGCAGTTAACTGTGCCATTCAGAATTTCAGAGTATAATAGATTATAATAATGACATGAATTAAACCATAGCAAGAGGTAACTAAATATTCGTGAGTTTTTTGTCATTGAAGTCTTTACACGGATTTCATATCCTCATTTAGTGATAACTTGTAACCTTGATTCCATTCATGTCATCATGTATTTTCAATCGAGTTTTTTGTCAATGAAGTCTTCACGGGGCTTAACCCTTTATTTTAGTGAAAGCTTTTAACGATGACTTTCTACAAATCTTCATATGTTTTAAATCGATGATAAAAATACAATTCAATTCAGACATTTGTGTAAGAATAACAACTTGTGTGCAAAACAATTTTTCATTATAAACATAAATCATTTTATTATGTTCATATTATAATGTATTTTTAATCGATTGACTATTCTCATTCCAATCCAGACATTTGTGTAGGAATAACTACTTGTGTGCAAAACATTTTTCTTTATAAACATAAATCCTTTTTATTCTTGTCGTCTAGAAGACGGGCAATTTAGTTTAACTGTGAACGAGAGATAGGAGACAGTATCAGTGTTGGTGACCAAAATCGGATTGTTACGGCATGACAGAGCAATAACATCTCCTGTGGGTTAAGCCCCCTTCCTTGTGTACTAATTTTCATGATCGGGGAGTTTATGTAAAACGCGGCTCCGTGTTCAATCCAACGATATTCGTTTGTTATAATACAGTGCTCTTTGGGTCAAATAGCTAACTCTGTTCTTACACGGTATTTCGCTTAACTGTGATTTTAGGAACAATCTCTATTGTTAGTTTCAAACGGTTTTGAGCGATTTTCTTGAACTGCAATTTTATTTGGAATTAACAGTGTTTTTATTAAAATGAGAACTGCGCGCGATCCGCGGGGATCACGCGGTGGACTATTGTGTCACTGCGGATTTATTTCGCTCAGTTGGATTTTTCACAATTGTACTGTTGGCAGTTAACTGTGCCATTCAGAATTTCAGAGTATAATAGATTATAATAATGACATGAATTAAACCATAGCAAGAGGGAACTAAATATTCGTGAGTTTTTTGTCATTGAAGTCTTTATACGGATTACACATCCTCATTTAGTGATAACTTTTAACCTTGATTCCATTCATGTCATCATGTATTTTCAATCGAGTTTTTTGTCAATGAAGTCTCTACTGGGGCTTAACCCTTTATTTTAGTGAAAGCTTTTTAACGATGACTTTCTACAAATCTTCATATGTTTTAAATCGATGATAAAAAATACAATTCAATTCAGACATTTGTGTAAGAATAACAACTTGTGTGCAAAACAATTTTTCATTATAAACATAAATCATTTTATTATGTTCATATTATAATGTATTTTTAATCGATTGACTATTCTCATTCCAATCCAGACATTTGTGTAGGAATAACTACTTGTGTGCAAAACATTTTTCTTTATAAACATAAATCCTTTTTATTCTTGTCGTCTAGAAGACGGGCAATTTAGTTTAACTGTGAATAGTGTTTATGACCTATTTTTGCATAAAATCTATTTTTACAGCTGACTAACATATATTCAATTTGGACTAACTGTGAATTATATTGCTATTTGCAACATTATATCTAATATACGTATGACCAGATGTTTTTGCCTTCTCACATCAACCATCCGAAAAGATTAGAGACTGATTAGGCGCACGGGTAGTAATAATAGCCACCATTGATATGTAGGACGGGTATAAAATTCATGAACTATAAAGCAACCCGCGAAATCTCCTACATAAATGGCGCCCCGGTTCGTCGAACTCACAGCCAGTAAGAAATTAATAAACAGCGAGATTTTGAGAAATTCAAGTACTTTGGACGAAAGCCACTCCACACGTTATTGCCTCGGAATCGGCTGCACATTCCCGCGCACAGACGCGACGTTCATGTGGTCGCGGTCACCCTCAACATCTCAGGAAGATCCGCCCATGGAAGTTTCGGAAGACGGTTGGGGTCTGCCTCCTCGGCAGCAGTAGAGGCTGAGCACCGCAAGATTGTTGGCCGCTGCACGTCTGATGGCTCGAAGCAGGTTAATTTCGCGGTAGAGCGCAATCAGACTATTTTCTTTACACCGACGGCTCCAGTCAAATCATGCTTCAAACGCCAAAATGCCAGCAACCAGTCTCATCGTCAGTTGTCACTATCAACATCTTTTCTCATCCGTGACGCAACCTCTGGCGAATGTATTCTCATAGACACTGCATCAGATGTTAGCTCACTACGCCACAATTATCTCGAACCCACCCACCCAGTCGACACCAACAGTCTGACCTGCGCCAATGGCTCCAACATAGCGACGTTTGGGGTACGAGTACACACAATCTCGTTCTCCAAATCAAAAAGATGTTTCAAATATTCGTTCATCATCGCCAACACGACAAGAAACATCATTGGACGTGACTTTCGAACACTTCGACCTAACCATCCGTCCAAGAACGCGAGAGATAGAGGAGCCAGTATCAGTGTTGACAGAGCCAAAATCAGTTGTTACACGGCATGACAGAGCAATAACATCTCCTGTAAGGTTAGCCCCCTTCCTTGTGTACTAATTTTCATGATCGGGGGGTTGTATGTAAAACGCGGCTCCGTGTTACAATCCAACGATATTCGTTTGTTATAAATACAGTGCTCTTTAAGGTCAAATATTCTAACTCTGTTCTTACACAGTATTTCGCTTAACTGTGATTTTAGGAACAATCTCTGTTAGTTTCAAGCAGTTTTAAACGATTTTTCTTGAACCGTAATTTTGCTTGGAATTAACAGTGTTTTTATTAAATAAACAGAACCGCGCGCGATCCGCGAGGATCACGCGGTGGACTATTGTGTCACTGCGGATTTATTTCTGCTCAGCTGGATTATTCACAATTTTACCGTTATCAGTTAAATGTGCCATTCAGAATTTCAGAGAATAATAGATTATAATAATGACATGAATTAAAACCATAGCAAGAGGTAACTAAATTTGTGAGATTTTGTCATTGAAGTCTTTACACGGATTTCATATCGTCATTTAGTGATAACTTGTAACCTTTGATTCCATTCATGTCATGTATTTTCAATCGAGATTTTTGTCATTGAAGTCTTCACGGGGCTTACCCTTCATTTTAGTGATAGCTTTTAACGATGACCTTTTACACATCTTCATATGTTTTAAATCGATGATAAAAATACAATTCAATTCAGACTTTGTAAGAATAACTACTTTGTGTGCAAAATATTTTTCTTTATAAACATAAATCATTTACTATGTTCATATTATCATATATTTTTAATCGATTGACTATTCTCATTCCAATC
Organism: Eudiplozoon nipponicum; assembly: GCA_029291075.1. Lineage (NCBI taxonomy): Eukaryota > Metazoa > Platyhelminthes > Monogenea > Mazocraeidea > Diplozoidae > Eudiplozoon > Eudiplozoon nipponicum. The sequence continues at coordinate 155,837 of JAQBSW010000690.1, forward strand.
CAGACATTTGTGTAGGAATAACTACTTGTGCAAAACATTTTTTCTTTATAAACATAAATCCTTTTTATTTTTTGTCTTCTAGAAGACGGGCAATTTTATTTAACTGTAAATGGTGTTTAAGACCTATTTTTTGCATAAAATCTATTTTTACAGCTGACTAACATATATTCAATTTGACTAACTGTGAATTATATTGCTATTTGCAACATTATATCTAATATACGTATGACCAGATAAGCTTTTTCCTTCTCACATCAACCATCCGAAAAAGATCAGATACTGATTAGGCACACGGGTAGTAATAATAGCCACCATTGATATGTAGGACGGGTATAAAATTCACGAACTAGAAAGCAACCCCTTGAAATAATTTCTACAATATAATAATAATAATAATAATAATAATAATAATAGTAATAATAATAATGTTGCGGTCCCTAACCTATTCGAGACTGAAAGCCCGATAGATGCCAAATCGCTTGAAGTCCTAAAATTCATTGTAGAGTTTGATAGGCTTATATTACTATTTGTGTCTCCTAAGTTCAAGTCCGCAATGTCCTGCACTAACCTACTTGTGTCCTCAAATTTACTATCGGTTTCCATAACTATATGGTATAACAGTTAAATCGACACTTAATGTTAGGCAATCGGAATGCGAAAGTTGGAAAGCGGTATCTCCCAACAAATAATCTGGAAAGAAATATACGAACAACAGAATAAATCAAATATACCTGTTCCAAGGCGTCTCTTTCACTATTATTTTATATTAGAACAAAGGCTATTGATGGAGTAATATATTTGATGATGAAGTATTCGTTTACTAGAGAAAATGTTTAAATGCAGCAGACTAAATTACAGTACCAGACAAGGAGCAGAATCACCTCGAAAAACTGAAAATGACGCACAATTCAAAATCAAGTATTTAAACAAAGAATATTCCGGAAAAAAAGAAAAAATTCTTTTTAAATAAAATAAGTTACAATCAGCCTTGGTGGTTTAAATTTCTCAGTCAATGGTATTTTACATAATAATAATAATATAAATACGGTTCATTCCCCATGCTAGTCATTAATCATGTTTGATTTCTGCTACCCACTATGTGAACGTGCTGTCTCCCGTAATATTGAATTTTCACCTACGCTGTCTTCAGGACTTGCTTCACAAGCAGAATCACGTAGTCACGCTAAAATTGTCACTGTACAAATTAGGTGGCAGAACATCTTTTTATTGGACTTTTACGTTTGTCAGTAACCATGCTGCAGTCGCAGATCTTGAACTAGACAATTCTGAGTCTTCACACATTCTCTCGCCGCAGATTATACGCCACAGTAAAAGGAATACTATCCAGTTAACCAGAGCCGATCTCAAGTGTTCAGGAGTACTTCTAGACTCTGCTACACTATCTGACTTTCTCGGAATTTGCCTTAGAACGCAATCCCGGTCCAAAAAATTGCTACCAACAGTAATAATTATCAGTCGTTTTAGCACATCACTGCATTGTAACGTTGTATGGCATTTAATTGAAGCCGGTGCATTTTAAAAATTAGCGACCGCACCAGGTAACTGAGAGCAGTACTGTTTTCTAAACAATTTTTTACATCACAAAACGTTTGGCATAAATACAATTGACTGTGTTTTTTTGATCTTATTATCATGGGAATACAGTAAATTGAAATTAGAACATACCACATTTTCCCCCTGGTTTTGAATCTTTATTTGATCGAGGTTTGGTAGGCATATATTTTATCGTTCAATTTTTTTCTCTCCTTCGTAAAAACTGTGGAAAACTAAAGAAATTGTACACTTTTTATGTGCGACACTGAAATAATAGGGACACTGAATTTTTGATTTTGTGATAGCTCAACTTTTCTTTGACTGTTCGAAACTGGTAAATTGTGACTTTCGATTTTGTGAAAGAACAAAATTAATCTGTTTTCTGTATGCGTCGATTCTCATTTGGTCAATTTCAACCGTGGAATCTGATTCTACTTTCGTCAATTTTTTGCATTCGACGATGCTCATCCCGTCAATAACAAGTGTGGAAGCAGATTTTGGTAAGCGTTTCGTTTCACGTCTTACAATACATTTCATCTTGCTTGCAAATTTATGCTTGTAAAATTCTCTAGGATGGTTAGAATGTTTGATCCAATTTTAAAAATATTTGTTCCTGTTTGGGATGGAGATTGCGAGCTATTCTTTACGCAGGTAGACTCAGCTTTTTCCCCGTTTCGTGATTATTACAGTCATGAAAAACTGTAAAAGGTTTGCGCTAAACTACCTTCGGAATAGCAGCGACGGATTTATCCAAAGCTTCAGGCTATTAGGAATCTACCCCATCTCATTTTGGCCTCCAAAATGAAGTACATTCCTTGCTGGGTCCCACTGAAACTGAGCGGGTAATAAATAAATATGCACAATAAGAAATGTCAAACATCGACCCTATTGAGATTTTAAGGGAATTGCAGAAACGTTGGTATAAAACCAATATTTGTGACCATGAAGCTACGGTTCTTATTCAGTCACTAAAATTGTTCAACAGATAGCTCGCCAACTCTATCTCAGTAGATGAATAATCAGAGAGATGCGAGTTAGAGTTTGGGATTTTGTAACCTAAGTTAAATTCGTCATACTTTTGTCCTCCCCCACAGGATGTAAGGATCACCTTTTTAAGGAGGACTTTAGCGAACATGGCCAAAGTACTAGAAGGATTGATTATAGGGAAATCAAAGCTAATTCAGGTGAACACACGATCCATTATTTCACCCAAAACACGAACTAACAGTAGGCGTCGATCTAGATATCCGCAATCTTTTAAAAGTTATGTCCCAAATAACTGGTGCTATAAACACCATAATTTTTTTTATTCATGTCATGTCTGTCTCTGCAGTTTGGAAGAATTTCCGAATGAATGCCAATCTCCACAGTTGACGGAAAAGGTAACAGAAAACAGAAACAGTGGAGCAACATGATCGGGAAACATATGGCACAGAAACTAGAAGATATTACTTTCTGCACATTAACAGCATCAACGTCGCCAAAAGGAAGTAATCATTTACAATCTGACACTCCGTTTGACTCTTTTCGTCCACGCCGAATATGCCATATAAACAGTAAAACTCACAATGTCAATCGCAATAACCAGCCTACTTGTTTGCAAGACTCGGCCAAACAGCCCAACAAACTTCTGCAATTTCTTGATTTCAGAACTGGCGAGGAATTCATAGTAGACTCAGGTGCAGCAGTATCAGTTCTCAAGTGTGATTCAATGACAGAGATTTCTCTTAGCGTTTTAATTACAACAGCTACAGCGGAGCCCATACCTACTTATGGCTGCCTGCATCACACACTCAACATAGGTCTACGACATGAATTTTCCCACAACTTCATCATTGCCAAGGTCTCACATAATATAATAGGCCTTGATTTCCTTCTAAAATTTCGGCTCATTGTTGATCTTGCCAATCAAAAGATCATCGACCCTCCCACCGGACTTGAACAAAACTTTTGGACACTTGCCTCCGAGCGTTTGGAGTTACAGGTCATTCAGCCAACCCCGGTGCATCATTCAGCAGAGATATCAGCAGCTCTTCGAAAATACAAATCGCTTTTCGATCTTAACAAATCAGATCTACGAGTCTCCAACACGATGCATCATATCGTCACAGAAGGACAACCTATTGCACCCAAGAAGCGACCACTGGCTCCTGCTAAGCTGAAAGCTGCCCAAGAAGAATTCTCAAGGTTTTTGGAAGAGGGAATCATCAGACCATCGAAAAGTTCATGGGCGTCACCACTGCATTTAGTCTCTAAATCAAACGGATCGTACAGAACCTGTGGAGATTATCACAAGTTAAACTCAGTAACCAAATCTGATGCATATTATATCTCCAATTATAGCACCTTACATGAAAAACTCACCGGCAGCAATTTCTTCTCAGTGATTGACCTCAGACAAGCCTACCACCACATCCCGGTAGCGCCAGAAGACATTGAAAAGACTGTGGTCATCACTCCATTTGGCCTTATTGAATATCTCTACAAGCCTTTTGGACTTAAATTTGCTACACAGACATTTTAAAGATTCATGAACATCAAATATCATGGCGATGCATATTATTGTATGTCAAATTTCGATGAAATAATGGTTTTCATTCTAGACTTACAACATTATGTCAGGCATGTACGAAATGTCCTCTCACACTTATCCAACCACGAACTCAAGATCATTTATGGCAAGACGCCGAGGACTTCATAGGGCATCGTATTAGGCTACAAGGTAGTCAACCTTTGTCGTTGATGGAGAATTCAATCAGAAATATCATGTCACCAATGACAGATATTGAGTTGCAAAATATTTTAGGAATCCCAAACTACTATCGAAAGTTCCTTCCAGGCATTTCAAGACAACTTTATCCGTTGTGTAGGCACTTGCGGTGGTGAAAAGGACTTAGCAAAACTCCATCATTTCTTGGTCATCTGGAGACGAGGAATTACTTCGACTCGCCATCAACTGGTTTGTAAATGCTACAATGCTAACGCACCCAGATATTCAACGACCATTTCTACTCACGATAGATGCTTCTGAGTTTGCTATTGGAGCCAGGTTGGAACAAGAGATGGACGGAGTTCGGAAGCCTATCAGTTTTTTTCTCGCAGACTCTCTAACTATTAGAAACGAGATAGAGTAATTTCGGTCGAGAACTCCTCGTCATCCACGACGCAGTGCGCCATCGTATCAGCATTATTGGCAGCAGCAGATTAGTTGTTTTCACAGATCATGCACCATTAGTTAGCGCACTTCGAAACGCAACTTCAACTATCGCCATTTACTCTGCCAGAGTGGAAAGACAGCTTTCCCATCTAAGCGAATGGAAATTCGACATCTTTCTTGTCAAGGGCGAACAAAACTTCATTGCAGACGCACTTTTAAGGCAGACGTCTTGCTACAACCAGCTTCGCCATCGCCATTCACTGTTAACTCCGTGACACTCAGTGAACCTGCACTAACGCCATCCCTCCTGCGAACGGAACTGCGCAGTGACACTCACATTCTAAGACCAGAAGCCCGTCACCCCACCGATTTCCTATGCGGTCTTTCGGAAGGCTTACCCATTGTTTACTTCACGAGTACGCAGCCCAACAAGCCAGTTGTGCCGACCAGCCTTTAGAGAAAAGTTTTTGACACTATTCATTCAATTTCTCAACCAGGAAACAAGGTGACTGTCCGACATCTTACAGATCGTTTCTGGGTTTATAGGCTCAGGCAGAACGCTAAACGATGGCTCTTCGAGTGTGCCATTTGCCAGTAAAACAAGATCACACGACGCACTTGTTCTAGGTTGCTACATTTCCGAAAACCCTCTCGCCTAGCCATCGACCACATTGACATAGTTAATCTGAAAAATATTCAAGGTTTCAGCTATATCCTAACTATGATTGATAGATTTATACGATGGCCTGCGGCATTACCTCTTCGCACTATTTCTGCAGACAAAGTCACTAACGGTTTTATCTCTGCAGTATATAATCACGGTGCATTTACCATGCTAGTCAGTAGTCAAGTTTGATTTCTGCTGCGAACAACGTGTACGTGCTGTCTTCTGTCATACGAACTTTTCACCTACGCTGACCTCTGGACTTGCTTCACAAACAGAGTCACGTAGTCACGCCAATTCTGTTGCTGCACAACTAATGTGACGGAGCAACGTCTATTTATTGGTCCTCTAGGTGTGTCAGTCAACACGGTGTTGTTGCAGATATTCAACGAGACAATTCTGAGCCTTCACACAGTCTCTTACTGCTGATTTCAACGCCACAACAGAAGAAACACAAGTCAGTTAACCACAGAAGGTCTCAAGTGTCTCGAACAATTTTAGTGACTGGGTAAGATTTTAATAAAATGAACCTTAGCTTCATGATCAGAAATATTGATTTTATACCAACGTTTCCGCAATTCCCTTAAAATCTCAATGGGGCCGATGTTTGGCATGTCTTATTGCGCATATCTATTTATTATCCGCTCAGTTTAAGTTTGATCCAGCAAGGATTCCAATTTATTTTGGAGGACAAAATGTTAATTTATAGTCTTGTAATGGCCTCAAGCTTCGGATAAATCTGACGCTGCAATTCTGAAGGTTGTTCTACGAAAACCTTTGTCAGTTTTTATGACTGTCATTATCTAGAAACGGAGAAATAGCAGAGTCTACGCGCATAAAGTATAATTTGCAATCTCCATCCCATACAGGAACATTAATATCTAAAATTGGACCTGACATTGTAACAATCTTACGGGATCTTAAAACCAGAAATATATATAAAAACGAAGCGAAATAAAAGGTATAAAACGACGTGAAAACTTAAAGCATACTAGGCCTATAAAATTTAAAATTAATACCGAAGCGTTTACCAAAATCTGTTTCCACAGTTGAAACTGACGAGATGAGCTTCGAAGCACGCAGAAAACTGACGGAATCTGCTCTCAAACATTAGAATCCAAATCTGTCTGATGGTTTGTGTGATTGCACAGACTAAATGTGCTCTCACAAAATCACAAATAGGCTTCCACAGTTTTCCCGATTTACTGACTAAATCTAGAGTTTGGTGCAGTTTATAATTAGGAGAGAAAAATTTTGAACGACAGAAATATTTCCCCACAAAACAACAAAATACACCTATAAAACCTTGAATTATTAAAGATTCACAACCAGAGTGAAAAAAATTAGGCGATTCTGTGTGCCAACGTCGATTTGCTGTACTCCCACGATAATAAATAATAAAGAAACACAGGTTGTTGTATTTATGCGAAATGATTTGTGATATAAGAACAAGTCTAGAAACAGTAGTGTTCTCAGTATTCTGGCGCGTTCGCCAATTTGTAAACGCCCCAGCTGCAAGCAAATGTCGTGCGACGTTATAAAAAGTGTAAGAGCCTTGGGTTATAAGATACAGTTTCTGTTGGTGACCCTTATTAGGATCGGAATTAGTTCTTCGGCAAATGCCAAGAAATTTAGGCAGTGTTGCAATGCCTAGCAGTACTTCTAGACACTTGAGGCCGGCTCTGATTTATTGTCTGGTGTTCCTTCGTTGTGTCGTCGAAATCAGAGTGAGGGTTGTTGCGTCTTGTTGAAAATCTGCGGCAACACCGTGGTGACATTTACAAGTAGAGATACAATAAATAGATGATCGATCCGTTTAACTAGTTGTGCAGCAACAAAATTGGCATGACAGAAAATCCCAGTGACTAGGTGAATCAGCGTAAATGGTGCTAGTCTAGAAGTCAGCGTGGGCAAACAGTCAATATGACAGCGAGACATCAAGCACGAGTTGTGCATAGCAGAAGTCAAACGTGCCAATGAGAAGCATGATAATTCAACCGTGCTTATATTGATTTTAAAACGAAAGCTCGAACGCCATTGGTTAACTGAAAATTTTTATAGTTTGGGTTAGTGCCGCGTAAATCAAATTTGAATTTCATTTATGCAATATATCGGCGAATTGTCCTGAAACTTTACACATGTGTGTAAATGCCCCGACTGTAAGTAAATAAAGTTCTATATTACAAAATATTTAAAGGCCGTAGGTAATGATGAAACAGTTACTAGGAGTGGCCCTTATTAGGACCGGAATTGCGTTCTCCGGCAAATAATGAGAAAGTTAGGTAGTGTTATTGTGTTTAGAAGTACTTCTAGAAACTTGAGGCTGATGCTCCTTCGTGTAGGTGCACCCTGATAAGGAGGTGAGTTGCTGTTTGAATGCTTAGAAATGTCTTGTTGAGGATCTGCGGCAACACCGTGGTAGCTGGCACACGTTAAAGTCCGATTAATAGATAATCGATTCGTATTACTAGTTGTGCAGCAACAAGACGATTGGCATGACTGAGATCCAAGTGACTAGGTGACACAATGTAACTGACGCAAATACAGAAGTCAGCGTAAGTAGACAATCAAGCAGAGAGAGAGCAACATCAATCACGCGTAGTGCACTGTACGACATGTCGAACGTGTGTAATTATGAATAGCTAATGTATCGTGTTTATATTCTTTTGCAAGCACACCATTGTTAAACGGCAAATTTTGCTTGGTTTAATTGGTACCGTGCAAATGAAATTTAAATTTCATTTAGCCAATATGTCAACGAATTGTGCTAAACCGTTACATGTGTAACGCCCCGGCAAGAATGAGGAAACGGAGAGAGCAATTACTGTGCGCTGACATTAATAGGACCAGAAAAGCGTTCTTGAGGTAAATGCCGTGAGATTTTATGTATGTTTGCAGTATTTGAGTGTGCTCAGAAGCTCTTTTAGAAACTTGCTCTGTTCTCCTGTTCGTCGGCAAGGGATCCTTTGAGCAGATTCCCCTGAATAAGTAGAAATGTCGAAGCAAGACTTGTTAGTTGTTGTTCGAGGGCGTAGACGTGTCTTTTTTGAAGATCTGGGGCAAAACCAAAGTGTATGTCTTACTTAGAAATCAGATTAATAGATTATCACTAACTTATGACTGGATGCGTAGTAACAAGGAGATTAGCGTAACTGAAATTTAGCCGACCAATTACACAGCGTGATAAACGCAAAAAGAGTAGCTCGCATAGAAAGTCAGTGAAGCAGTGAAGGCAACAGCAATCACACGTATCGAGCGAAGCAGAATATGTGGTGCGTGGTAATTGAATCGTATTTATATAGATGCGAAGTCGCACGCAATTGGTCAACGGTAATTTTGCGCGTTGTCAGTGGTCCAGCGTATTAAAATTTGAATTTTATTTTGACAATATGTCGGCGAATTAATCTAAACCGTTACGTCACATTCCTTTAAAAGAAATAAGGTAAAATAAACTATTCGCCTTGGCGGGTTTTGATTAAAAATTTAGGGCAGAGTTCGAATTTAGTTCAGAAACTGGCTATAATTCTGCACAGAATTACTCAGAAATGTATAGTAATGTTGGTCGGGTGCATACTTTTTAACTGCTTCAACACTGATATGATTCCAAAATAACCACTAGTAATTGATATCCAAATTTTTAAATGTAGAGGCCGGTCATACCGCATTACGCGAAATTGAGCAGTGTGATAGGTTTTGATAACCGCTGGGTGAAAATTGCAAAGTGATTTGCTAATGAACTTGCTAGGTTTATGCTGTAACCTGGACAGGCTAGATCAATGTTAATGAGAGTGTAGGGGTACTTTTAGCTGTTGCTTTCTAGTTCGTGATTTTTACCCCTACTACATATCAATGGTCGCTCTTATGACTACCCGTGCGCCTAATCAGTCTGATCTTTTTCGGATGATTGATGTGAGAAGGCAAAAACATCTGGTCATACGTATATTAGATATAAAGTTGCAAATAGTAATGTAATTCACAGTTAGTTCAAATTGAATACATGTTAGTCAGCTGTAAAAATAGATTTTAAGCAAAAATAGGTCTTAAACACCATTCACAGTGAGAATAGTCAAACGATTAAAAATACATGACAATATGAACATAGTAAGATGATTTATGTTTATAGAGGAAAATGTTTTACACACAAATAGTTATTCTTACACAAATGTCTGGATTGAATTGTATTTTTATCATCGATTTAAAACATATGAAGATATGTAAAAGTCGTCGATTAAAAGCAATCACTAAAATGAAGAGTAAGCCGCATAAAACTTCCAATGATCAAAACTCCACGAATATTTATTTCAGTCATTATTATAATCATTATTCTCTGAAATTCTAGATCACAATTAGCAACAATGATGCAAAATTGTTAATATTCAATTGAGCGGAATAAATCCGCAGCGACACAATAGTCACCGCCCTGATCCTCGCGGATCGCGCGCGGTTCTCTCTATTTTATAAAAACACTATTAATTACAAATAAAATTGCAGTTCAAGAAATATCGATTAAAACTGCTTGAGAATAAAAGAGATTGTTCCTAAAATCACAGCTAAGAGAAATATTGTTTAAGGACAGAGTTAGAATATTTGACCTTAAAGAGCACAGCGTTTGTTAAAATTGACCTTCGTTGGGTTGTAACACGGAGCCGCGTGTTACATACACCCCCCGACAGTGAAAATTAGTACACAATGAAGGGGGCTAACCTTACAGTAAATGTTATTGCTCTTTCATGCCGTATAACGACTGATTTTGGTTCTGTCAACACTGATACTGGCTCCTCTATTTCTCGCGTTCTTGGACGAATGGTTAGGTCGAAGTGTTCGAGAAAGTCACGTCCAATGATGTTTCATGTCGTGTTGTCGATGATGAACGTATATTTGAGACATCATTTTGAGTTGGAGAACGAGATTGTGTGTACTCGTACCCCAAACGTCGCTAAGTTGGAGCCATTCGCGCAGGTCAGACTGTTGGTGTCGACTGGGTGGGTTGGTTCGAGATAATTGTGGCGTAGTGAGCTTACATCTGATCCAGTGTCTATGACAATTCATTCGCCAGAGATTGCGTCACGGATGAGAAAGTATGTTGATAGTGGCAACCGGCGGTGAGATTGATTGCTGGCATTTGGGCGTTTGAAGCATGACTTAATTGGAGACGTCGCTGTAAAGACAATAGTTTGATTGCGCTCTACTGCGAAGGCAACGTGCTTCGAGCCATCAGACGTGGAGCGGCCAACAATTTGGGGTGCTCAGCCTCTGCTGTCGCCGAGGAGGCTGACCCCACCCGTCTTCCGAACCTTCCATGGGCGGATCCTCCTGAGTTGTTGAGGGTGACCGCGCCCATCTGAACGTCGCGTCTGTGCGCGGGTATGTGCAGACGTTTCCGAGGCAATAACGTGTGTAGTGGCCTTCATTGAAAGTGCTTGAATTTCTCAAAATCTAGCTGTTTATTAATTCCTTACTGGCTGTGAGTTCGACGAACCGGGGCACCATAATGTAGGGGTACTTTTAGCTGTTGCTTTCTAGTTCGTGATTTTTACCCCTACTACATATCAATGGTCGCTCTTATGACTACCCGTGCGCCTAATCAGTCTGATCTTTTTCGGATGATTGATGTGAGAAGGCAAAAACATCTGGTCATACGTATATTAGATATAAAGTTGCAAATAGTAATGTAATTCACAATTAGTTCAAATTGAATATATGTTAGTCAGCTGTAAAAATAGATTTTTATGCAAAAATAAGTCTTAAACAACATTCACAGTGAGAATAATCAAACGATTAAAAATACATGACAATATGAACATAGTAAGATGATTTATGTTTATAGAGGAAAATGTTTTACACACAAATAGTTATTCTTGCACAAATGTCTGGATTGAATTGTATTTTTATCATCGATTTAAAACATGAAGATATTTAAAAAGTCATCGTTAAAAGCAATCACTAAAATGAAGGAGTAAGCCCCATAAAAACTTCAATGATCAAAACTCACGAATATTTATTTCATGTCATTATTATAATCTATTATTCTCTGAAATTCTGAATGGCACAATTAACTGACAACAGTAAAAATTGTTAATATTCCAATTGAGCGGAATAAATCCGCAGCGACACAATAGTACACCGCCTGATCCTCGCGGATCGCGCGCGGTTCTCTCTCATTTATAAAAACACTATTAATTACAAATAAAATTGCAGTTCAAGAAATATCGATTAAAACTGCTTGAGACTAAAAGAGATTGTTCCTAAAATCACAGCTAAGAGAAATATTGTTTAAGGACAGAGTTAGGATATTTGACCTTAAAGAGCACAGCGTTTGTAAAAATTGACCTTCGTTGGGTTGTAACACGGAGCCGAGTGTTACAAAGTTCGACACGGCTCGACTTTGTGGTCGTGATATTCGTTGGTGAAATTGTACTGTGTAACTGGTGATTTTGCCGTTTTTATTATAATGACCTTTATCATGATATGAAACTGGTGACTACATAGTGTTGCTACACAAGACATTAGCGCTAAATAGGTGATCATAACAAAAAAAGCAATTAAGGGCTCTGGTGTGAGCCATACAGTGCAACAGTATGATGGTATTCAAAACAAATTAAAAAAGATAAAAACAAAAGTGTACACAAAAATCACTGCAGAAATGGCATAATATCGAAGAAATGTTCAAAATTGCTTCACAGTTGTTAGCTAAGAACAGCTGGTTCTACCACATGAGACAAGTGAGCGTGAGAAAAGAGACGAATCGTGTGGATCCATGGTGATCACGTCACGTGAAATAGAGCGCAATTGGCGTGCAAAAAGTAAATATTGATACGTCGAATAACGAAAAATTTGCTTAGATTTTTTATCAATTACACGTAATGGAAAACAATTTATTTCTAGATTGCGATTATAGGCATGTAGAGCCTGAAACGCATGTAGAAAATTATTTGTCGCCAGGATTAGGCAGTTCGATAAAATGTTTCAACCTGTCTATGCTTACAAATGTAAGTGCCGCACCATTAATGATAATAAAGTATTTAGGTGCTCTGAATATATTTGGGTGAGTTCCGCGATGCCTGGTTTAAAATGGTGCAACAGCAGCTACGTTAAAAACGAGTACTCTCTTGCAGCTGTGAAGCTGCGGGTGAACGAAGACTAGCGTAGGTGCTGGGCAGACATGTTGACAAAATGAAGTCGGAGGCGGGTAGCTTCGTCTTGTGGGTCATCCTGTGCGGGTAGTAATCGTGAGAGCTGACTAGACAGGCATAGGCTCATTCCATATAAAAGTTGTGGTACAGACGTTCTAATAGATTTAGGTTTACAGAAACACATAGCAAGTACGACTAAAAGTAATTCTTCAACCAAGTTGCCAATAATCGACGAGGATGCTAAAGCTGCTTTGAGTTCCCTATGCATTATTTCCACCATACTGTTAGATTAGGCAGGATAGGCATTCGTCTGGCGTACAGTGCATCCCATGACCCGCAATGTAGTTTACAAAGGATCGGTTCAGAATAAAGTTCCTTATTGTTCTGTCTGAGACTTTGATCTCAGAAATGATCTATGAGAAGTTTAAAAGTGAAGGGTTACTGAGTGTCTCGGAGTTGAATGGAAATGGCGAAGGCGGTGGTTGTAGCGTAAAGTTTAGCATGGAAAATGCGTCTGCAATAATGTTTTGTTGGCCATTAACATGACTAGTGTCAAATTTCTTTTCACTTATACGTGACAGCTGAATTTATACTCTGGCAGTAAAACTTGCGATGGTTAAATTTGCACTACCTAGTACACTATCTAATAATAATAATAAAAACAAAAAATATGCTGCTGCTAATGATGATGCTGAATTACCGCACTTCGTCATAAATGGGTAGGAAGTCTTGACCGAATTTTTGTTTTTGGTTTTTACTAGTTGCAGAAAACGCGAGAAAAATCTAATAGGTTGTTGAACAAATTAAGAAGCATTGTTTGTGAGTAGAAATGGCCATTGGAAGTCTGGATGGCTTAGCATTGTGGCATTTGCTAACGAGTTGATGGCAAGGCAGAGTAATTTATCATCTTCAGACGACCAAGAAATGGTGGAGTTTATGCTAAGTCCTCTTTGATTTCGCAGGTTGTCTTGATAGACCGGGAAGAAGATTGCGATAGTAATGAAGAACTCCTAAAATTTTTATTAATTCCTGTAATGTATGAGGAGGCACAATATTCTGGATGGATTTCGTCTTAGATGGAAAAAAATTGTATACCTGGAAGTGTAATACGATGATTTTTAGTCCGTGATTTGATAAGTGTGATAGGAAATTTCATAGATGCTTGAAATGAGAGTCTAAGTCTGGACTAAAAACCATTTTCATCAAGATATTATATATATAGTAATCGGCGTCATCGCGGAGAATATTGTCCATGAACCTTTGAATGTCTGAGTGGCACACAAAAGATCAAAAGACATATAAATGTATTCAAAAAGGCCAAATGGAGTGATGACCGCAGTTATAAATATCTTCTGGCTCTACCAAAATATGGTGGTAGGCTTAACTGAGGTCAATCACTGAAAAGTAATTGCTACCAATGAGTTTTTGAAGCAAGGCATTTCTATGTGAAATAGTGTATGTGTCGCATTTAGTCACAGAATTGAGCTTGCGATAATATCCACAGGCTCTGTAGGATCCGTTTGATTTGGAGACTATGTGCAGTGGTGATGCCTATGAAATTTTGATGGTCTAAAAATTCCCTATTGCAATTGTCATAAAATCTCCTCTATGGAAGCTTTCAGTTTAGTTAGGGATAATGGTCTCCTTTTGAGTGCGATAGGTTATCCTCTTGTGAGACAGTACATTGCATTGTGTTGGAAGCACGTAGCTCTGCTTGAGTTTTCAAAGAGCAGGTGATATTTCTGTCGAATGATGCACTGGGAATGGCTGTATGACCTGTAACTCCAAACGTTTGGAGGCAAGTAAACAGAAACTTTGCTCAATTCCGGTGGAGGGTTCAATGATTTATTGATTGGCAAGATCAACAATGAGCCGATATTTCAACAGGAAATCAAGTCCCATTAGCGACGATGAAGTTGAAATCTAATTCGCGTCATAAACCTATATTGAGATTGTGACGCCAGCAACCATAAGTAGGAATGTGCTCCTCGTAGCTGTTGCGAGTAGAATACCTAGAGAAATCTCAGTTATAGAATCATCCATGAAAACGGAAACTGCTGAACCTGTTTCTTTTATGTATTCTTTGGTTTCGAAATCTAGAAGATGTAGAAGTTCAGTGGGTTGCTTGGCCGGGTCATATACGCAAATGGGTTGATCATTTCAAATGACATTATCAGTTTTGCTACCTATATGGCATATGTTGCGTTGACCAAACGATTCAACATAAACTGCAGCAATAAGCGTTTGTAAGTTGATCTCTTTTGTGCATGAAGAATAGAAACTGTTGCCTTGTTGTTGATTGTGGTCCTTTAAGGAAGGAAACTGTCGACGTTAGGTAAATTCTCCGAACGGTGCCGGCAATTTCGACAATTATACAAATACTTTTGATGATCATAGCATCAAAGTATCGACTGAATGGTCGAGGTGGTCTCGATTGTCGTTTATTTTGATTTAGATGGTGTAGGTCCGTGCTTTTATTAGCATTTGTCGTGTCTATGACGTAATTTTCAAGGAATTTACTTAAATCTGAAATATATCTCTGTAAAGTGGATTGCCGAACGTCATTATATATGAGACCGGCGGATTCACACTGAGCTAACATAGAGTTCAGTGATTTACAAGACACTGAAAGGCATAAAAAGACTAAAATATATAGAAAAAATGTTTTAAATGATGTGCGCTTTGTAAATATTACAAGCTAATAACAAAGCGTTAACCAAAATCTGTTTCCATTGTTTGAACAATAATTGAACGCAGAAAATGAAATATAATCAAGTAAGCGAGAATATATTTGACCAATTGAACAAAAAAGGCTTTGTTTGGAAAGACAGGATGATCCGGTGATTAAATGTGCTATCGTCAGTTTTTTATGTAAACCGAAGATTCCCGACCAAAATAAATTTATTTAAGTTAAATTTTTGCTGAATGATTTGTATTATCAAAACAAGTTGGAACAATAGTGTACTGTTCTCCAATCTTGGTGCGGTCATCAATTTGTAATGCCCCGACTGGAAGGAAGTGCCGTGCGAAGTTACAATGAAGACCAATAATGAAACAGAGAGAGTAGTTACTGTTGGTGGCATTTAAAAGAGCCAGAAGAGCGTTCATCGGAAAATGCTTTGAAATTTTATGTTAGTTTTCAGCCTTTGGGTGTATTAATATGTCATTCTAGACACTTGCATTGTCCTCCTTTTCGTTGGCTGGTAATCTTTTGAGTAAAAGCACGTAAATATGTAGAATTGTTGAAGCAGGATGAGTTAGTTGCTGTTCAAAGGCCTAGTCTTGTCTAGTTGAGAGTCTGCGGCAACATCGACGTGGCTGTCACACGAAGAAATCCGATTAATAAATGATGGATTACGTATGATTGCATGCGCAGGAACAAGAGGATTGGTGATACTGAAGACTAGCCTACAAGTATAATATCATGGTATACGCAAGTAGAATATTCGGCGTAGATAGTCAGTGAAGCAGTGAAGGCGACAACAATCACAAATAGCAAGCAGAGCAAAATGGTTTGCGCGTAGTTATTGTGTCGTGATTATATAGATGCGAATTCGCATGCAATTAATCAACGGTAATTTAGCGCGTTCTCATTGATCCAGCGCATTAAAATTTCTATTAAATTTTTAAAATATGTCGGTGAAGTAATTGTACATATGTAACACTCCCGCTTAAGTGCTGGGAGACGTTACGTAAAGTCAACAAGTTAAACTGTACTTTTGCTAGGGTTTAAATAGACAATGTTTATATTTACCGACTAATCCCATTGTATAGGCTACAGTCCTAGTAGATGAGGAGAGTCTCATAGACGATTTTTAAATAATATTCGTTCCAATCAGCCACAGTGGTTCAAATTTACCAATAATTTTTACTTTATTTTTGTCGGAAGAAATATTTTCCTCTAAATCGTGACGAATTATAGAGTATCAGAGCAGAGGTGTGATATCTAATATTACTTCCACTTATTCACTACGTGTCTTTTATACGTGCTAGATAACTTTTGAATTGATGAAGTTAAACCAGTAGATTAGGCGAAGCAGTATTTGTTAGATTATGTTTGGTGGCCTTCTTGAGTCTTGCTGATGATTTGTGACAACGCCAAGATTGCTAGTAAATGTAGAAAGCTGTTTAAAATGAATCAAAGATTAGCGTAACTAATAGCAAGCTGAGTCAGTGAAACAGCGTGGATAAAAGCGCAAATAAGACAGCAGACTTCGTAAGCTCAGCGGAAAAGCGATGGAAATCGCAGGTAGCGAACAAGTAAGAATGCGTTGCGTGGGAAATATTGCGCTTATAGGTAGATACAAACCACATGTGGATTGTGCGCTCTCATTTTGGAAGTGTCAGGAAAAAAAATTGTGCATTTTATTTTTAATTTTTTTATAAGGTTTCCGCGATATACATTTAACAATTACAGTCGTAACAAGTCAAGTTAAATCTCCAATAATTTTTAATTCAATTCAAAAGTACTACGCAAAGCATCATTTTTCTCATTACTACGTTTAAATAACAATCTGGACATTAACAAATTTCTATCAGGTTTCATTCACATTTAATAAGAAGAAATGTGGCTAATATTGTTTACCTTGTTTTGAAGTATACCCAGTCGTACATCACATTTTAAAGCAAGCACTGCGGAAAATGTTTTAGGGAAACAGAGATCTGACAAAGAATCAAAAACTGGAAGAAACAAGTTGCATAATTGATTCACCAATTTCAATTTAGGCGATTCGGAAATCATGGAGTATGAATTTGCTAGTAAAATATGGCTCCCACCTGATTGAGGCCGGTCTTTCTTTCGAATATCAAAATTTGAGTCTCGGATGTGGGTAGATCTATAAGGATTTTTAGAGAAAAATTATTCTCGCCGTATGCCCGAAAGGATATTGATGACTGGGTTAGATATTGGCGTTCAAATTAACATCCAATGACCTTTAATATGTTATACTTGTTAACATACCATTTGGTATTTCTGATTAATAAATATTCAAAAAAATGCTGCTCTGCACAATCCAATCCGCATGTGTGATGAAATATTCGAAAAATATCAACTGATATTGGACACACGCCTACATTCCCATGTTTGAAACACTGAAAAATTTTCACTTCGACCGAGGTCGACTTGATGTCTCTCAAATGATGGTTTAGGTAATCAAAAGCAATTTCAATGTCAAAAATGTTATAAAATATGAAAAATAGACTATTCAGGACGTCATTCATGAATTGTTGAAATGTATTTGAGCTTTGCAAAGAAAAAGGGCATTCTGGATCTACCAAATTAGTTTTGACTGTTCCTATATTAAGTCAGTGCTGTTAAGGGAACCAATTTATAAATTACTATACGGAACTTCTGCGACCACAAATGTCTATTAGATCGATATGTCTTAATATGTTCACAGGCATCCAGTTTATGGTACTGTTTGGTTAATCAATGACAAAATGAAGTCGTCGATTGCAGTCATGTTCTTTAATAATTAGTGAGTTTCAAATTATTAGCCCACACACAAATTGCATAATCAAATATGTAGCAATAAAATTTAGAAAATAGAATGCCCAACCGTTCGGTTAATCAAAGAGAATTTTTCCAGCGTTTAGAACAATCAAGTCGTCGATCTCATTCATGTTTTTGAATACTTAGTGAGTTTTATAGTATTAGTCCATACACAAATTGTATAATCAAAATTGTAGCAATTACATTTAGCTAATTCAAATTGCAGCATAAATAAATGCAGAAGATGATAAATGCGTGTGTATTTTACAGTTTCTTTCGATTTACAAATAAGAACTTACCTAAAACGTCGCTACTTGTAATGTGATTGCGAATTAGATTGCTAAAATACTGGAAATTTACATATTACATGCAATGTAAAATTATTTCTATATATATATTTATTGTAACACACTGGCTCAGCGTTACTACCAAAGTTCGAATTTTGAAAAATCTAGTCCTATTTAAGGTTAAATGTCTAATTCTGGTTTTACAAAATATTTCTCTAACTATAATTTAGGAACAATATCTGTTAGTTTCAAGCAGTTTTAATTGAGATTTCTTGAACTGCAAATTATATTTTTTCTTTGTTTTTCGCGCGCGGTTTGAAATGGCTATAATTTTGTCGCATCTTGAGAAAATCGTTTCAGAACTTCAGAACTCAGTGAAGGAGCTGAAGGATGAGAATAATCGTGTCATGAAGGAGCTGAAGGATGAGAATAAACGTGTCATGAATAAAGTGTCAAAACTGGAAACAGACGTTGAAGTGTATACGGCAAAATTGGAATTAGCAGAAAAGAAAAATGAATCTTTAAGCGCGCAAATTGTTCAATTGACTGATGTGTTAAATACGAAATTTGATAATTTAAAGACAGATGTTCAGCCATGGGTTGAGTTGGCTGAAATAACAGTGGAAAATGACTCATCAATCAAGAATAAAATAACAGGCGAAGAGATAATAAATATAATAGCGAATGAAGTATCAGCGCGGATTAATAAACAAGAACAACTAATTTTATTTAATCTTGATGAGAATGCTGATGTGAATGATGTCGAGAAATTAAATATCCTTATAAAGGATGAGACGCATGCTGACATTGCTAAATGTTTTAGAGTTGGAAAAAGATCCAATCGTCCTAGACCGGTGGTAATAAAGTTAACAAAGAGGCCAACGAATATACAGATTGAGGCCATCAATAAAAGGAAAGGTGAGAGTCCGAGTTTTAATAGCATATATATTGGTCGTGATAAAACATTTCTCCAACGAAAGTTGGCAAAAGCAAAAAAGCTAAAGAACAACCAGGAGCGGAGTTCACCTACTTCTGATTACGACATTACAAGAAATTTAACAAAAGAAGATACGAAATCAAAAAACGAAGTATCGTTAGTAAATGTCGTGGACAGCGGGGGGAGAGGAAGTATGGCTTCGAGGCCCGGAAAACGAATAGTAAAGAAGCCAATAAGGTTGAATCAGTAATAGTCGACACTTGTTTAGATAAGTCGATTTCTACATTTAATTTATTTTATGCTAACTTTCGCAGTGTTAAGAATAAGAACTTTTTGCTGTCTAATTTTATATTAAGTAACGACTTTGATTTTATAATATTATCTGAAACTTGGCTTAATAAGGATATTAAAAGTCATGAATTTGATATTCCTCAATATTCTTTATTCAGAAAGGACAGATCGCTGGATAAAAGAGGTGGAGGAGTACTCATTTATTGTAAATCGGTATTTAAGGCGAAAATTTTACATATTAGTGATGATAATGCTATCATTGATTTCCTATCTATACAATTTGATAATCTGATCTTAACAGCGGTTTACAGACCGCCGTATGCTACTTTATTTGATGATCAAACATTTACTAATTCTCTTCAATCTATCTTTGACTGCCATGGCTACAATGTAGTGGTAGGTGACTTTAATAAATTACAGGACTGTGAAATAACCAATTTTTTTCTAACCATGATCTCAAGCAGATTATAAAGGAATCAACTAGAGGTTCGCAATGCTTAGATCATGTATACTTAGAAATTGAAATGGTAAAATCGCACAGTTATGATGTTGTCAATTATTTCAAAGAATTGGATCACAAACAAATTATTTTACAATGGAACATCTTGAGTGGCATAACACAGAAACTAAGTTTTGAAAATGCACACGTGCACTGTTCCAGAATCAACTGGAATTTTTTTAGAGAATTAAGTATACAGATTGATTATGAGAGTTTTTATTTCTTGAATACTGATGAATTTGTTTCTTCTGTTTCATCGTTATTATCTATTTTATTTCAGGCAGCTACGTTTACGGACATTATACCGAAACGAATTAATAGGAAACTGTGTAAACTAAGAATTAAACGAGATAATATAATAAAGTGTAGTCTTATTAATAGTATTAAACAAATGAGATTAGATTCCATTGATAAGGAAATTAATTCATCACTGCTAATAATCCGTCAAAGATCAGAACGAATTATTTTGGCCAAAATGAAGAGTAATCCTAGATTAGGATTCAAACTCCTCACAGATTACAGTAAATACAAGGAAAAGTTAAAGCTTATTCTACCTGTGGATAAAACTGAGTATGGATTTCTCTGTGAATTGGAGGAAGTATTTGGCAATTTGATATGCAATCCACAAAATGGGAGAGATTTTATAGAACCATCTGATTCTTTGGGAGACCAGGAACCAGGACTTGTTATTGACAGTGATGAATTGATAAAATTGATGTTAAAAATCAAATCAAAAAAACAAAAAGATCACCTTGGTATTTCGATTGATAATTTGCTTCAATTACCATTAAAATTTATGAATGTACTCTGCAACTTCATAAATATAATTTTAAAGGATGGGAAATTACCAATCGATATACTAACGATAGTGGCTAAGCCGTTGCCAAAGGTAATTAAGCCAACGTGTGCTAGTGATTATAGATTAATCTCTATTATCCCTTCGTTTTTGAAGATAATAGAACGATTGATACTAGATCATTTAGAACGTATGTTACCGGCTGATTTTGACCTATGTCAACATGGCTTTACGAAAGGTAGATCGACAACTACCAATATGCTTTCCATGTGGAAACATGTAATCACATTAGACGAGAATAAGTTAGATGCATTAATTGTATTTATAGATATCTCAAAAGCTTTTGACTCTATATCTTTTGATGCTATTTTGAATGCGATTAGTTTGTTGAATATTGATCCAAATATTTCTAGATTACTTAAATACTATCT